>KE505211.1:71927-88743 GCA_000441515.1 Elaeis oleifera | reverse complement strand
GCATTACGAAATGTCGGAGCGTCTCGTTTTCCCCTGCTTGAGGGAGAAAAGGCTATCCGACGTTCGTGGCGGCTTCCGGCTCGTGCTGAAATGGGCCATGAAGGAGTGCTCAAGCTGTCCAAAGGAATGGATGCTCCCGGCACGGAGGTCGGAGTACCAAGCCCTGACAGCTTTGCGAAGCGTGGCGGGAAGTCGATGTAGAAAAGGGCATCGGTTGCCCCCTGAATCGTCATGAGTGCTTTGTAGCTCTCCAAGTGGTCGACTGGATCGGTGGAGCCGTCATAGGGCTCCACGTGTGGCATCTTGAACCGATTGGGGATCGGTTCGTCGAGTATGAATCGAGAGAGGGTTGGGCAGTCTGAAAGTCAATATCGTTGAAGGACTTCTGACCGTCCATCTGAAGCTGGACAAGTCGGCGGTCGATTTCTTCGAACCTCCGCTCGTAACCTTCGGTCCGTCGGTGCTGGGAGACTCCAAGAGTCGAATCTCCCAACGAATCCGAAGGGGAGGCGGACGGCGTCCGGGGTCGCTTTTCTTCCTTGCCCGCTCGAGCTGGGAAGGAGAAGGGCACTGAGACCGGCCACGCCGTGGCTGCCTCTCCCCCTCGCGGAGGGAATGTTTGGACAGCCGCTCCTGAGGAGGAGACGGAGAGTGATGTGGGCGTCGACAGCTACCCCTGGATGGCATGGGGTTCGCCGCCAGCGGTTCAGACGGCGAGTGCGGCGAGTAGGCAGGCTGCTGCAGGCTCCTGACCGCGTCCGTCAACACGATCATCTGCCGTACGATCACCGCGATCTGCGCCTCTGTGGTCACTGCCGGATGCGGGAGCTGGGTTCCGCCGCAGGGAGTGAAGGGGAGGCCTCTTTCCGGCGGGAAGAGCACCTCGCCGACCCAGTGGCTCTTGATCGCTGGGCCCTGGTTCTCGTCATCCTGGAGGAAAAACTTGGTGGTGGTCGAAATGACAACTGCGTACGCTAGTCTCCCCTTCCTGGTGCGCCAAACCTATTGTGGCCAATCCCCACGCCGCGCCGCGCCTGGTCGCCGGGAGCGAGCATCTGCACGGGAAAGTCCACTCAGACCGGAGGGGCCTCCGACGGGGACCCTCCGACGGTCAAGTCAGAGAGGAGACTGGGCAACAGTAAAGAGGAGAAAACCAGTGGAGCTCAGTGATGGGCTTGGGTCCTCTTACCAGAGCTGTTGCCTTACCTCTTTTATAGTGGGAGGCGGTATGGCTTCGCCGTCCGTGATGTTGACAACTGTAGAGCCGTCAAATCGCCTCGGGTTATCACTTCGCCGCGGGCCGCCATGTTGTCGATGGATTGACAGGTCTTAGGAATTAATTGGCGTCCTTGGCAGGACGATTTCCCAGGTCCCCGACAGGGTAAATCCCCTGGCGGTCGCACGGCGTGTCCTTGATAGGACTGCAGCCCATGCCTGTCGTTCGGCGGTCGTGCGGGGCTGTCCGACTATGTGTCGGGATCTGGCTATAAGGTAGTGACTTCAGGGTGTGGCCGCCGTCCGGAGGGTCTGTAGGAGTCGGGGTGTCAGCCGCTCGCCTCGACGGTGAGTCGGCGTTACCCTCCGGCATGGAGTCGACTCTTGGTCGGTCGGTGTCGGTCAGTTGGGCCGACACGCCCAAGCCGGCCATTGCCGACGGCCGCGGTCGGCGCCGCCAGTTGTCGGTCGGCGGGTCAGTCGGTCGGTCGGTCCATCTCAAGGATGGGCCTGTGTCGGGATCCGTAGGGATGTTGGCGACAGTCGGTGTCGGAGAGTCGGTGATCCGTTGGTGAGTCGGCATCACGATCAGTCGGCGTTAGGGTCAGTCGGTATATCCCAACAGGTTCCAAACAAATTATATACCAATTTGTCCAAAATTGAACTCTTCTTTTGTAGTTGAACAAGCTATAGAGTCTCAAAGAGTGTTTGATATGGAATGATCTATCTGAGATCAAAGATGATTTGAATAAAAATGATGAGATTACTATATTTGATTACACCCTAGTGATCCTAGATTATCTCTACTTCTCAAATCATCATCTAGCTCGATGATGAACAATTCATCCTTGAGGATGGGTATTGAAGAACACCCCCATATAACAATCTTGGGATAAAATTTTAGAATATCCCTGATCTAGAGATTGAGTGTTGCCTAATTCCTTATGCATTGCATGTGAGAGACTTCAAGAAAGTGCTGTCCAGAAAAACCATCCAGAAAGAACATTCACAAGGAATCACCATCCTTGAGGGATTTGGATTTCCATCTTATTGTTGAGACTCATCGCTAAGTTCAAATCTAATTAGGATTCTATTTTTAGTTGGTCATTGGTTTTAATGAGTTTAAAATTCTATTCTTAATATTACTTTATTCAATTATTTCATTCTAAAGATTGTTTGAAATAATATTTTAGTAGATCTTTGGTTTGTGAGTTCACGTAGGAGTCAAACTTTCACTCTTATGCTGCTTTATTTAAAAAGATCTTTGGTGTCTCCTTGGTGTGTATAGAATTATGTGAAAGACGGTGAAAAAAATGTGAGAAAAATGAGAGAAGAGAGATTATTTGTACGTATAGAGATTTTTATGATGTATCTTTGTGAGATTTTAGTTTTATTCTTCTTTAAATAAATTTATTTTTCTCTTCCAATTTTTCTCTATAAATTTTTTTATGATTTTCTACAAATTTTTTTTTGTTTGATATTTATTTTGGATCTTGGATCGATACGGTCAATTTACTCCATACAGCATGTTGTTTTACACTTACTTCCTTCCTCTTCTCTACTTTTGCCCATAGTGATTTCTTGATTTCATAGGGTATTGATTTTTTTTTTTTGATTTCTTGATATTTTGGTCTTTTAATTTCTTATGTTTAATTGAGACCTCTCGCTTTTCTAAACATTAATATCTATACAGAAAATCATATTTTATCATCCTATAGATCCATGTGTATATCTGAGATGCATAGATTTTTCTAGGAGCTGAGATACATAAATTTTTCTCTAGCTTTGTCCTATAGATCTATCTATTTTCTAAGATGTTTGCTCAAACATCTATAAGCACTAATTTTCTGAAACTATATATGTGCACTAGATGTGCATTTATCCTTGTCTTTCTTTTGAAAGATGTTTAATCAAAATTCTATAAACACAAATTTGTTGAAACTATCTATACGCACTGGATGCAGATACATCCTTGTCTTTCTTTTGAAAAGATAAGTTTACATATTTAGGTTGGCTATATATTCATAAAGGATAATAGGTCAGCAGACTAGTTGGCCAAAAGAGCAAGTAATACCAAATGTATAAACTTTGGATGGCCAATCTCCCTCATGAGATCTTTTGATTTATTATGTTTGATCGGATCCCCTTGGTTTTCCCAACCATTGATATCTATATAGAAAATCATATTTATTTCGTCTTATAGATCTATCTGTAGATGCATAGATTTTTTTCTTTTTGGTACAGAATTCGAGATGCATAGATTTTTTTCATTCAATAGATCTGCCTATTTATTAGATGTTTGATTAAAATTTTTAAGCACAAAATTTCTTTAAGCTGCATCCATACATTGAATATTGGATTCATCTTTACCTTCCTTCTGAAATGACAAGTTGTACATATTCAAACTAGTCATATGTTCATATAGCATAATGGGTCAATAGATTGGTTAGCTAAGAAAACTAGTAATACCAAAAAATATAAACTTTGGATGGCTGATTTCTTTTCTGATCTCATTAATTTCCACTCCGCCCTCAAAACCAAAAGGAAAACAAAGAATAACTTCAAGAAAAGAAAGAGCAATGATGCCATAGTTTATTCTATGCACACGTCATACCATACACAAAGTAATTAAAATATTTTTCCTCTACCCAATATCAAATATTTTTATTCCATTTCTTTTTTTTGGAGGGATTTTCTTTCCCATTCTTCTACTGATAATAGAACAATAAGAAACCTATGTACCTAAAGAGGAAATATGCTATAAATTTATATGGAAGAACTATTTAGAAAATTTTTAACTTCCATCTATATATCATCGCTGATTTACTTTGACAAATTCATTCCCCACTTTATAAAAATACCAACAATAGAATAGATGATTGAATCTATAATACAAGTTCATTTAAAGTTAAACATAAAAGGAGCTGAGAGCCTTTACTTTCTCTTTCCATATTAACAATAAAATCTTTATTTTAGCAAGCTAATAATGACTTTGTATCACAAAGTGGTGTTTTGCTTCACTGCTTTATTTATTTGAATACAACAACTATAAGGATCAATATAATTACTTATACTTTTAGTCCATGTAAACTAAGAATATGTAAAAAATCTTCTAAGCACATATAAGAGATATTTTTAGTATTATATGATCAATAATCTTAGATTGTTGTCGCATACCAAGTAGATTATTTATGAATATCCACAGATCTTTAATTACGGGACCATAACATATCAAATATAGCAATCTTCGATCATTGAAGATCAAATTATCTCATGATAGGGATCACCAATAATCTTAGATAACCATGGTGATCCCACGGTGATCATTTGCTAGAGAATGTTGAAAGTTAAATGGATTAAAGGTCATAAAATAGTTACAAGTTAAAACATAGTAGTGGTATCTATATTGACGTAGGATAGCTAACAATTTGTCAAGCCTTTGCTATCCATCTTGAGGTTCAGAATGGGATTGAGTAGCGGGCAATGCACAATTGACACTGCTATTACAAGATATAGATCACCATCTTTTGGTGTAGCTGCAACAAAGTAATACATTGCAGAACTTACAGTTGAGTTTTTCTTTTGGGTAAAACCTTACAGTTTAGTTGAATCACTTTTCCTGTAGTAGAAAATGGAGAAAGACACCAATGAGAGTGCACAGGACAAGATACTCTGGAATGTGCCACATACATAAATAGATCTCCTGAAGATTGTTACTTCTCTTCATGACATCATGATGAGTTGCCATTGATCTTCATAAAGTGAAACCCATTATATCCCTGTATTCCCCTGTTCCAAGGCATCTGTTACAATACCCAAGTCCACTTCCACCACAACATTGCACCTGCCAACAGTTCAGAACATTTGCATAACAAAAGAATAATTCCAGTGAAGACATCAATGCAGTAACAGTGAGAACTGGGTTAGGAAGAAAGGGGAGGAAGAGATGGAGGAAGAGGAAGTATGGAACGGTGGAGGAAGAGGAAGAAAGAGGAAGAGAAGCAGATTAGAGGTGGAGAAAGAGGTGTGGCTGGAAGGGTTGAACAAAGTGGTGATCCAAAGAGGCGGGCTGGTTAGATATTCTACAGGATTCCAGAGCTCCTGATGGTATCCTAGCGAAGGTAGAAGAGGTTATAACTCCATTAATGTTGTTAACAACTCTAACCGTCCTAAGCTCATGCCTCCACGCATTGACTTCGAACATATCCCTCCAGTATGGTGGTAGTGGAAGAATGTATGAATGCTATAACCTGCACTCTGTAGTGGCATTGGATACACAACAGCCTGGTGTAGGAGAGCTGCTAAAGCAAAAAAGGAAATGGAGCCTCAAGGAAGAATATAGTTTGTAGTTTTCCCGCAGGTGTCAATGGAAGCCAGAAACGAGTACAGGTCATGGCACAGGGAAGCAGTAGCAAGGGCAGACCCAGATACAAGCAGAGTTTAAGTCACCCAGATGATGCTGAGATTTGCATTTTTTAAAGCCTCAGGGTATTACCTACACAACCAGAGGTTCGGATTGTATCTTCCACGCGAAAGAATGATTGATCTTCATGGCCTTAACCATTGGATCACATTTTGCATAGTTTTTAAAACACGACATCAGCTTCATAATCTATAATATGGATGGAAGGAAGTGGGGTTCGTTGTGCTTTGAATGCTGCGCAAATTATAATCCAACAGTTGAGATTGCGAAGGAAGACCAATCATTCAAGATACAACCCACGCCCCATAACCAGATCACTAAAATGTGCAGTCAGAGCCTCTCCATTGTTACTTTCCTAGTCAACAAATCATTTTTTAGCTTCAAAAGAAAGAAAATATTAATTCTAGTGTCTTTCTTTACCGTTAAGCCTTGGTCCATAGGAGATGATGGGGTTCACCAAGGTCTCGTCCATCGTGTGTCTTTGAGACTTTTAGGCTTCCCTGATCCTCAATGAAATGTCAGCAATACGAGGGTTCTTCATAAGTGGAGAACTTATTAGATAGACTTATTCTATCATAAGCAAAATCTTTTGTGGGTTTTGATTGGCTCCTTTTCACCTCCCAGCCAATCATAATCAATCACCAAGGTCTGGCATCTTACATACCGTTGACTCTAGAAGTGCTGGTTGCTTAGACCTTTCCTCTTTCAATCTTATTGTTTTCTGTAAGAACCGAGTCTCCATCCCTCCGTTCGTGGATGTTTCAGTGGATAACTTTAAATATGAAGTTAGAATAAAAATCAGGCATGTGGAACATGGCCGCCCCCTCCACCTCTATTTGCTTCCCAGCAACGGAATCTGCACTCTGGGATGTGTGGCCTGGCGGAAACTCAGCAAATCCAGCATGAGTTTTGGGTGACCAGAAGGATAGGGGCCAAGTACAGCAAGAATCCAATTCCTTTGATAAGTCTAATAAGCAGAGAGATGCAATTCCTAATCCTGCCAGTAATCAAAATGGAGGTAATGAGAATTTGAATATCATTTGAGTCTACTCCAGATGTTAGCATTAACCTTCTGATAATCTTGATGTCATTAACCAGATTAGAGTAATAGAGAATGAGGTTATTCCTGATTCTCAGGTTGGAGAGAAAATACTCAGTATAAGGAACCGAAACCCCATATTGAAATTCTAATTCAAACACCAACTTGCTGCTCCTGCTTCACAGGTTGGGGGGCATGAGGACCTCATCCAGTTACCTTCTGCTGATGAACCAATCCCTAGTGCATTAATGGATCTTCCCATGTCTCTGCACCTTGATGGTCCTCAAGAAAACTTACTGTCGTAGATCGGGTCATTAACGAGCAGGTGGCTGATTTCCTTCAAGGTGAACATACTCCTGCTACATTAGTCATCAGACTCTGTACTTGCTGCTCTCGAAAGTTTAGAAAGTCTTGTCCCCTCAAAGGGTGAGGATTTTAGAAGTTTGCAGTCTAGATTTAATGACCAAGAGAATGGAGAATACCTTGTTGGGTAATCCTGGTATCGGGGCAACCCAGCAGGAGCTGTTGACCTGGCAGGAGTAGATACAATATGGACTTTCAGCTGTGTGAAGGTCGTTTCAGATACTGTTCTACTAGGGACTGCAGTAGGTCAAGCTTCATCTAAGAAACCACCAAAATGAAGCACCAGAATTCAGGCACTTAACAATAAATACTGTGAAGACAACAAAACAATTGAAAAGAAGACAAGGAAGACAAAAAAAAAAAATCTGCAAAAAGGATTGTAGACGGTGAGCTGATTCTCAGTTCCCATGAACCAGAAGTGTCAATTGAGTTAGGGAGAAAATGTGGCTTGATCTTTGTGTTGAGCGAGGAAAAGGAGGCTGAACTGCAACTGAAGAATATATGAAGCTGAAAAGGCAGCTAAGATTGCTGTTGTAGATTCTCAGGGGATGGCAAGCCCTGTGGCTTGATTTTGCATGGACCTTGGGTTGCCATCACGGTGTTGCTTTCATTTTCTTGTGTTTTATCATGTTATGATGTCAATGTAATGTGGACTTTCATATCATTAATGTTTACTGGGCTATGGATGCGTATGGGGCTTGAGGCTGCTGTTTTTGTCACCCCATTTCTGAGGGGTATTTTTAGTAGTTGCTGGTTGTACTGGAAGACTGGAAATGGTTGGGCTTCAGCTTTAATGTTGGCCTACGGTGCGAGATGGTCTCTATGGATGGTTGTGATCCCTCTTCCCTCTAGTGTTGCTAATGTGTGGAACGCTAATAGGCCTGTTTATGGCCTCAAACAAAGGCTGTTAGGCAGCTATTACTTGCAACTAAATGTGTTATCATTTTGCTTCAGGAATCTAAGTTGCAAAATCCACAAGTGGCAGTTCTAAAGGCTATAGGAGGAGGAGGTCTGATTGAAGCGTGGGTTATTTGAATGGAGATGGCAGTGCCTGGTGGAAATTTAGTCGGTTGGAACAGCAGGAAATGTGAGTTAGTTGCTGGTGACACAGGAGTCTTCACTGTATCAGTGAATCTGAAGGAACAAGCCAGCCAGTTCATATTCTGTTTATCATCAGTGTATGGACCAAATGAAAGAGTCCTGAGGACTGAATCCTGGAATGAACCGTGCAGAAGAAGAGCTTGTTTCACTGGGTCATAAGTTGCAGGTGGTGATTATAATGTAACAAGGTCTATGGAGTACTAAGTGGGCAGGAAACAATAATCCCGTATCCATCCAAAAAGCTTTATTGTTCCTGCTCAGACCATGAACCTACTGGAGTCAGCACAGAGGAGATGAAAGCTAAACAAAAACCCTTCAGATTGGAGAATTGGTGGATACAGGAGGCAGATTTTGATAAGTGATAGACGTGTGAAGGAGGAAGGACGGTCCGGAGGACATTGGTGCAGGCTAGGCAACTAAGCTGCGAGAATTTAGAGCTTTGACTAAATGAATGGGCTGCTAAGAAGAGGAAGGAATTACTTGCTAAGAAAACATCCTCCTAAAATCCCTTGACGTTCTTGATAAGAAAAGGAAAAGCACAAGGCTCACAGTGTCTGAACAAGAAAAAAGGAGATGAAACAAAGCTGAACTCAACAAGATTTACCTCGAGGTGGAAATCTATTGGAGACAGAAGGCATGAACAAGTGGCCGGAGAAGAAGAAATGACTAACTGTTTTAGTTGATGGAGGCACTGAGATCGTGGCACAGAATGATATTGCTCAGGGAGTGTTTGTGGAGTATTTCAAAAATCTTTAAGCAGCAGCCCCTACTGCTCCATTTAGTATGGACTGGGGAAGACTTTATGGCGAAACTGATGTGCACTTGAGTGTACTCATTGACCTGATGTGGATTTGAATGTACCCATTGAGCCATTCTCAGAAAAGGAGATTGATATTTCCTTGGGTGCTGACAAGGCACCAGGCCCAAATTGGTTCTTAATGTAGTTTTTCCTGTGGGACCTATTTAGGCAGGATTTTATCTCACTATTTGATGAATTTTTTGCAGGTAACCTAGATCTGGAACAAATGAACTATAGCTTCTTAACCTTGGTGCCTAAGGAGGAGGAGGCAGCACATCCAAATGACTTCAGGCTGATCAGTTTAGTTCAAAGCACCATCAAGATAATCCCCAAAACTCTTGCTAATAGATTGGTGCCTTTGATGGAGAAATTTGTTCAAAACTCTCAGTCTGCATTCATAAACAGAAGGCTACTTCTAGAATTCTTGGCTGCTCTGAGGCTTTGGCTTTTTGTAGGAAGCTGGATGGCATTCTCTTAAAATTAGACTTTGAAATGCTTATGACAAGCTGAACTGGGTTCTTGTTGGAGATACAGAGGCTTTCTCAGGAAGTGGGTGGACTGGATGAGAAACCTTATTTGCTTGCCAAAACTGTCCAAAGTTTGAATGGATCTCCAACCAACTCGAGTGGCTTGAGACAAGCGGACCCTGTATCTCCCTTCTTGTTTATTATTGCTGCTAATGTCCTTTCTAGAATGATCAATCAGACTGAAACAGAAGGACTTACAAATGGCCTCGGTAATGTGGGGAATTGCCCAGGCATATCCAATCAACCAGCTTGAAGTTCTTCAACTGATTTTGTATAGTTTTGAAAGGGTGTTTGGCATAGGGGATTGACTACACCAAACGCTCAGTTATCTGTGTGGGAATTGAAGAGGACCAAGCTCAACATGCTGCAGCCCTTAGTTGCAAACTCAAAAAGCTGCCTGTTAAGTACCTAGGGCAACCACTGAGCATAAAGAGACTGAGGAAGGTGGAAAGGAGATGTTTACATGTAGTTAGAGTTGAGAAGAGACTAGAGAGTTGGAAAGGGAAGTTCTCCTGTCAATTGCAGGTTGTATCACTCTAGCAAATGCAGTAATATCAAATATCCCTATATATTACATGTCTATCTTCAGTCGCCAAAGCGGGTGCTAAAGAAATTGAATGGAAAGGGATAACATCTGTTTCATTGTTTCATGCCTTACCGCTTGGGAAATTGTTTGCAAATCAAAAGAAGAGGGAGGTCTTGGTGTAAAAGATTTAGAAGATCTTAGCATTGCTATCTTAGGAAAGTGGTATTGGCATTACTTCTATAATGATAAATCCCCATAGAGAAGTCTAATTAATGATATCCATTACAGAAGGAGAAGGGTTGGTCCTAGAACCAAGAAATTCCTCTCTTCCTTATCCACACTTTAGCGAGACATTGAGAGCTTCCAGGCCTTTCAGATGCTCTCTAGCCTTCAAACTTGGTAATGGTAGCAGTTTCAGATTCTGGGATGATACTTGGATGGGCAATTTACCTCTTGCTTCTCTCTTTCCCAAGCTTTGTGAGAAATTAGAGAAGAACCTAGCAGTGGCATATTGTTGTAGAAGAAGAGCTGGCAGTCAGAGAATGGTGAGGAAAGGACCACTGACTTATGATCAGTCTAGAAATGGTCAAAGCTTGAAAAGATTCTAAGAATAGTATCAATTGGAAAGGAGGGTGATAGACCAAGTTTGAAACTAGAGCAGTCAAACCTATTCACAGTTAAGTATCTCTACAGATTCCTCAATCAAGGTGGAGCAAAGTGCCCATATTACAAGACACGTGGAAGGTAGCAGTGCCAGAAAAGTATAAAATCTTCTCATGGTTGGCCATTAGAAACAGGTTTCACACTAAAGAGGATGGCAAAGAAGGTTTGGGTAGTGCCAGAAGGTTGTCTCTTGTGTAATCATCATAAAGAAACTGTGGACCATCTTCTTCTGAATTGTACTTTTGTGAAGAAAGTATGGCAGAAACTTGAGGACAAGTTGGGTATAAAAGGTCAGCAAACATCCTTGCTATCCCTGAGGACTGAATGGAGGAATAGACGACTACAAAGAAAACTCATAGAAGGAGGGGACAAGTCAGTGCTTGCTGCTTGGTGTTTCTGGCAAGAAAGAACCAACCGCATTTTCTCAAGAAGGAGACTCCAAAGAAGATTGTAAATCTTTGTAACCTTGTTAAGAATCGGGTTCTGTGTTGTATGCTAAAAGTATGGCAGCATGCAAGAGGGTTCTAGTCAGCTAGGGTGGCTGAATGTATCTTCGGCTCCTTCGCCAGGAGCCACCAGTGTTTATTCTTTTATTCTTTAATAAAGCAAGGTGGGACTCACCCTTCTTTGCCTTTTTCTTTTTCTTTTTTTTTCTAAGTGAGAACTGGGCAACTTACCATTTTGGCCATTCTCCTTTTGGAAGCATGACTTGATGCACACAATTTGTCCTGCCTGCAAATGTCCAGCCAGATGCATAGGAAGCGAATAACTTAGAAAATAACTAGCATAAAGTAATGACAGTATGAATAATTTTACAACACTATGTGCATGCATATAGGGAGGAAGGAGAGAGGAGGGGGGGGGATGGGGTGGGGAGTGAGAGAGAGACCTCTTCCTTGACAGTAATGGCAATCAACTCTTCCACTTCCATTGCAGACTACACAAGATGGATCTGGTTTCTTCCTTCTCTCTTTCTTAACATTTGACTGCAAAGTATAATGTTGTAGGAATACCAGAAACCCTTAGCCAAAACAAATGCCAACGACCAAAAAATAAAGAATAGTACTTTTCTATCATGCATAAAAATTCCCATTAAATTATAAAGTTTTGACCTAAGTCCTTTTGCCAATTTTACTGATTTACAAAGTTTGTAGGGAATAAAGAAAGAGTCCTGACATGTGGCCTTTCCTTAATTAATTTCAGCACTTGAATATATGAATATCGATGACATGCTCATATGATCAATTTCCAATCTACCCTGTTTATGCCTTCCAAATTTCAGTATTCCATTTCATCTTTTCTATTCTTCAGAAAGAAAGATTGTGGAAGGCCCAACCAACTTCATCTAGATATTTTCACAAAAACAGCTAGCTATGAATACATAAAATATAACTGACAGGACAAAAAATATTAACCAAAGACTAATATCCATCAAATTACAATGTTGCAAGAAACAACGTATATCATCCCATTAATTATTACCATTCGTGGAATATTTGAGTGCTGAAGGGGGAAAGCTTTATGCTTGATACTTGCTTACAAACACTATTTGATGATGAGATAAATTTGAAACCTGACTGTGGGGGTTCAATGAAGCGCAACACAGTGCAGAACTACATGTTTAATCAGATAAGCTATCTAATGCCCATATCAGAGTAGCATAAAACAAACACATAGCAATAGTGGTCACAGAACACCAATTCTCAGAGAACTGTATCCAAAGCAACAACCAGAATTGGAAATAACCAGGATAAAGCAGATACAATGACAATCTTTGATGAACATATGGAGAGACGATATATAGCCGGCACACTTTGATTAAACAATTTAATTATTTTGCCCCTAGGAAAATTTCAACCATTTTACATTGACGCATAGACATGTTTTACACAAATAAACAAACTTTAATAGTTAATTTGTGCATGTAACATCACAAATAATCATAGAAAAATCTATATCCATTGCTATTTTAATATATGCATAGCATCATTTTGGGTAACTTACTATGCAATTAACCTTACAGAAATATATTTACTTATTAACAACATATAAACTTATAATTCATGATACAAGATATGAAGGGGGTCATAGCGGCATGCTTTTCTTAGAAGAAAAGATAATTCACTGATCCCCTTACAGAAAATGACAGAAATGATGAATTTTTACCAATGCATTTGGAGTTGACCACACTGATCTTTTTCGTATTACAAGTCCTATTAAACCTTCAAGTCCTCAAAATGTCTTCATGACTCTCATTCAAGTCATGTTGGTCAACTAACTCTTTCGTAGCATCTCAAATTTAATCCATCTCTTGATAATTTGCATCATATGTACACTTCAAATGTCCAAATCATTTTTAAAAGATTATGTTCATTTTATTAATGTTACTTCCTATTATTTCTTAAACTACTCAACTCTTTTTTTCTTTTGAGAACTAGGACTAGTGGAGGCCCCGCTAAATATCAGTGTGAGGCTGGACCAAACCCATCTCCCTTGTATCCATAGAAGAGACTTTACAGACTCGGCCAATTGGCACCCTCTAAAACTACTCACCTCTTTTTAAGTCAGTACAAGGGCCTAAGTCCATTAAGTTCTTATGAATATAACTAACAGCATCAGCATTAGCAATTTGAGCAATAGAGGGAACCCCAATAACCAGATAGTAGCATTCTAGCACCCATGGCCAATTTTGGAGAACAGATCAGCAACTTCATTCCATTCTTGATAGATAATGAGAAGTAGAGAAGATGGGAAACTTTACAAAAGAAGAAAGAATAGTAGGCATCAATGCAGTCGCCTTTTCCATTCAAGCCAAATCCTATGGGCGCTGAGGAGGTAATGGGCCAGTCAAATTCCCTCCAATGCAGCCTGAAGATCCAGAATGGGCAAAGTATTTTCTGGCACAGGTGAAGCACCAGCAGCCAAGATTCTACCTTCATGATTCCTGATTACTCCACCCTCACCATCAGCTCCCGGTGACCCATTGAAATTGATTTTCACTTTTCTTGGTTGTGGGGAACCAAGAAACAGGGATAGGGTAGATGATTGATTGACCCATCGAAAGAAGCTCCCCAGCTGCCTGGACCATTGAGAGTTAATTGTATGCTTTATTATAAATATTTCTTATGTTCCATTTGATTATTCTATCAAGGCATAATGTAACTTATCAAAACAATAAATTGATTTCAAAAGATGATTTTTATGCTTGCTCATGGTAGTAGAGTGATGGGTTCGCATCACTAATGTTCTCGATTTGAAGATTAAGCTTCTGAGGTGAGCCCTTCAATAGAAACCAAATAAAATAAAATGGTCACAAGATATAAGGGAGCTGTTTGGGGATGGAGTCATGTCACCTGGCTCAGACTAGTGAGATAGCAATTTGCAATTTTGCACCATTAAATCATTCTTTATCCAGCTAAGATGACTCATGCAACACAAGACAGGGTAGGACATGATTACACTTTAAACCCTGGTACATATCTGAAGATCCCAAAAAGACCATCTAAAACTTATTGATTTTAATCATTATTGAACAAGCCTAAAATTGGACCCAGTGATCTTTGGCTCTTAGGAAAATATCCTAAGTATCTGTGTTTCTTCATTTTTTTAAAAGTAAGCGAGTTTTCATATCGATTTAAACTTCTTCTTTTATTTTCAATAATTTCAATTAAAATTGCTGAAACATGAGCAAGAAACCAATAGAATAGTGAAACTCTTGAAACCATAAATCATTATGGATAGCTGAAACCAAATTTAAACCGACTTCAAATTTTGATTAGGAACTGAATGGTAGCAATTGAGGATGGTTTTTGATATTTAACTTGCTTGGGTGACACTTTATGGAGGTTATCTTGGTAATATTAGGAATTCATTTAGCTCTAAAAAGCATTGGAATTTGATACTTGTTGATTTGGATTAAATTATAGGATTTGTCCACTGCCTCTCATTTGTACAGAAAACATGCTTAAACCTCTCCTACAAAGAAATTTGACATGTTATATTATTGTTGAAGCTTCAAATTAGGTGTCCTCTAAATTTTAAGGAAGTTTCATTAAGTCAAAACCCTTGAAAAATATGTTTCTGTCCGTCACATTTTTTTGACATTATGCTTCTTAGCAGTCATATATTCTTTGTCAATCAGTATAACATATAAGTCAACTTCCAACATCACAGCAAATGATTGGTCACAAGTGCCATCCTCAAAAAACAATATCACGTGTCACAGTAGGGAACAGGAATGGAAGGAACAAAATGTTCCAAATGTCATGCACAATATAGCCATGATTGTCAAAGTGCTCGGATGATATTGAAAGATGACTCATTCACTTGCAGACAGAAGGACCAGGCAGCTATGGATCACCTAACTACAAAACAACTGATAAATCATTAACTATAATGTATGCGTACCTTTCCTGTGATGCTAGAGGATGATAAATAAATAAGTATTGCTATAAGCATCTTTAATTATCGCATCATATTCAGTTATAAGAATTGTTAAAGCCGAACTTTTCTTAACTCCACACACAAAGGTTCAAAAAGTCCAAAAATTCCCAAAGACGTTATAGCTACTAAGAATGTAGAATTTTTTAAGAGAATGATTCCCGGATTACATGCTGGTCTACTTGTACTGCACAGTTTATTAATTACCTGTAATTATATGAAGAACGTTATACTCTAACACTTGTGTAAATATCTTCACAGAAAGCCAGCTAAAGAGCTTAATAATGGTGTAAGATATCAAACAACATAATTAGATAATTCATTGTAGCCATGTAGACATCTAATCAGACGCCAAGCGTGCGGTAGCCTCTTCAATCAAGTAGCCCCCCAAACTACCATGCGGGAATATTACTTCCACATGGCCGAATAAAGGCTACCAAAGGCATATTAAGGCCTTTAGATTTGCTCTCACGCAGTAAATAGCTTCCAAGAAACGATCTTGATGTGTCGGATGGATTATCTTCCCAAAGAACAGTAACCCTAAGATTCTTTTTTTTTAAAAAAAACAATTGATCAACAGAAAATTTTCCTCTTTGCCCAAAAAGATGTCCAAATTTCTTTAAGCTAGTGGTTTTACAATGATCTTGAACCCCTCGTTTTCAAATTTGAGGGAAACTGGCTCCAAAATAAACTCTTAAGCTACGCCTACTTCCATGTCTTTGTCGAGCTCTTTCGTCGTTTCGATAGGCGAACACTGTAAAAAGGCAGAATTATTCTAATGAGGAGGAGAGATTGGGGGCGCTGACCTCGGTCCGGACGATCCAGGAGGGTCTCGAGAAACCCAGACGCGACGAACCGTTCTCCTTTCGACGAAAAGGGCTGCCGTCACGTGCAGCGGCGGAATCGCCCGGAGGCAGTGGGAAGGCGGACGGGAACGCGGTCATCGCCGGCGCGCAAGGAGAGAGAGCCGTTTTGAAGGTTCTGTCAGGTGCTGGAGATAATTTACAGAGCTCACACAACGTTCGAGGAAAATTATGCGGGGATCCGGATTTATAAACTTCAGATCTAGTCGTCAAATCACCTGCCGACTACGTTTCTATATTCTCTACAGGAAGATTATCCACATACTTTAGGGTTGGTTTGGCTAAAATCCAACAGGATAAGGCACCGGGTCAAAAAGGGAGGGAGTACGAGAGGAAGTAGGAACGTAGAGACCAGCGCCCTGTTCTCACTAGGATTACCCAAAAGAAAGGACCTCCCGAGATCTAGGCTTTTTTTTTTTTGTGTGTGTAATCTCGCTGGGAGCGGGCCATGTGACCACGAGCTCTTCCTCTCCTTGCACTCTGTTTTCCATCCTAGACTATCGCACCGGATTATAAGGGAAGTTCGGAAACAGGCTTTTATAACTTTCTAAATTTCAAGGTTAGTTCATACGGACTATGCCTCTTTTTTTGGGGGGGGAGATTGGGGTAGAACATACCTATAAATTGTTAACAATCGCTACTCAAGCAAAGGTTTAGTTGCAAGTCCCGACTTACAAGCTCAAGTTGGCGGGAGCTTTCTATAGGTAAATAACTTGGTGGATGTTTAATCCAGCGGCCTCAGGCCAGCATAAAATCGAGAAGAATGACAGATAGTTACTTCCAATGCACGGTGCTCTAGTTGGAGTAACAATCGTTGTTAGCTGCTGCTTCTTCTTCTTCTTCTTCTTCTTCTTCTT
>KE505211.1:45820-68146 GCA_000441515.1 Elaeis oleifera | reverse complement strand
ATCCAATTCCAGTTCACAGTCCATCAAAGTATAAATCAATGTAATTTTAGTAGTTGCTCAAATTAGATGCTACCCTCCATTACTATGAATCAGTAATTTTGGGTTGTTTTATCAATAAAGGTAACTGCTAGTTTTTGAATTATATATAAACAAAGATATGACGAAAAATAGCACAGATTATAAGGTTATGGGACGGTCACTCATCAGGATCAACGATTATTATCAAAATCCGATCCAAGTTGCCACACAATGAAGCGAAGAAGGGTTTGTCTGACATGCCAGGTTTTATGCCAATTTTACACAATTGGTCTATTCTGCACAGCCGACTGAAGCAGACTACTCTCAAAAGCTTCACACTTTTGCAACCAATGACTAGCAAAATATGACCATGGAATTCCGCTAGCCACAGTAAGTTTCAGAGTATGGTACAACGGCCCTTTCATCTGGAGGAGGTGCTGAGGCTTGTTGATGCCTGCTCGGGTCTAATGGGTTGTAGGTGAACTCGGAGGTATCAAGACCATACTGTCCACAGGCAAAGGCAGCAAGAAATAAGTCGCAACTAAAGATGCAGCGGCCCAGCAACTACGAACAATAATTTAAAGAAAAGAAAGTACTGTGTACAGAAATTACCTTTCTCTCATCCTCTGGCTCCACGCATCATTCCTGCTTGGACGTTGATCCAGTGTACCATGTACAGGCACCCCAGTTGCTGGAACTCCTTGTCGATGCATCAATGGTTGCCGGATGCCAGATGCTGGGGTGATATACTCATCATCACTGTCGTAGTCAGCAGGTGTGTTTGCTGCTCTCACCATAAGAGCTAACAAGAACAACAATGCCTGCAAATTAATACTTGTGTCATTTTGCTAATGTAATTTATTCCCTTCCCATGAGCTTGACTCTTGGGGCAAGGTTCATGGTGGGAGATTTGGATTGAACATTCAATGAAGTGTATGAATAATTAAATTACAGAAACCACCATGCTGCAGCAAATTAGATCAGAGCAAAGAAGAAATAAAGAGAGAAAATTTAACATAAAAATAAGATGCATTGGACTCAAAGTGGACACATGGAGCAACTGATTTGAAACCATCATAGTAAAATCTTAACCACAGATTGGGTACGACTGCAGAACAAGAATGGAGCATCCAAATGGATTTGGTAAGGATCTAGCAAAATTGGACCAAACATGAAAACCCAACCAAACCCACATAGGTCATATGGAGAACTGTTAAAATTGCCTGGTAAGAGACCCAACACGAACCAAACCATAAAGATGTGTAATCACCTAGAATTGTTCAAGTTCAGACCAGATTAAATCCAGTAATCCACTCTTAAAGATGTGTAATCACCTAGAAGACATTGATAGCTAGCAATATCATCAACTGGAACCAAGACGGTCATACCATTACAGAGTGAAAATAAAATTCATGGTAACAATTCTCTCCAGATTTTCCATCAGCTGTTGAACAAGTGATGTCATTTTATGATTCCCTAGAACTGGCAATCAATGACTTCAAAGAGATGAAGTATGCCAAATTTAAACAGATTTTGCAAGCATTTTAGCTTTTTCTTAGTCATTGAACTTCCAGAAGCTTCTCCTGCACAGGTATCATATAACCAGGCTATAATGAGAAAAATGCATGAATTTGGCCTCATTGATGATCAAGGATTAAACTGTTTAAGACAACAAGAAAGAATTGTTAGCTGGAACAGCTGCAGACTCAAAAATATCAAAAATTACAAATTCATTCTGTCCAAAATAGGAACAGATAAGTTAAAGGAAATTGCATTATGATGTTGTCAAAAGCATCATATCCATGCAAATCACAATGCAAGCAAGGGATAGTAAAATTGAGATAGAAATCTAAGATGATCTTAAACCCAAATGACACTTCCAGATTTAGTTAATCCATTCTTTGAAGGACAGATGGTTTCGCTTCAGTTGCTTGATTGGGAGACAGAAGACAGCTGAGCCAAGTTAATCCCCGAATTACTCAAGCTATAGTCAGTACTCAAGTGATAAATTACAGGATTGATCACTATCATAACAAGATGCAACAACAGCAAAGCTGTCCACACAGCCAAGATTTCATCGTCATGGTAACCTGAAAGAAAATAGTTCCTCAAGGGAGAGAATACGATAAATAACGGTCTTGCCACCTTCCAAAAGGCCATTATCATTATAACAATTTGAATAAGGGAAGAATGTTTTTTTTAACTTCCAAAACACTTTTAGCTGAAAGAAAGACGGGCAACTAGGAAAACTTTCAATCCTGGCTAACATAAAATAACTTGACTCGGATTCAAATTTTACATTCTTTTTTGGTAAACCGGATTTATTAAACCAATCTAGAATAAAAGCATTCATGGGAATTGGCAAATGAAATATTGGAAAATTCAGTAGGAACAAAGTCGTCCATAGTCTAGATCCCATGTAATTAGCCACATATATCACCATCCAAGTGACAGCATTGTTTGCCTCTCTATAAACATGTGTGACGTCAAAAGATTGGAAAATTTTACATTCTTTCAAGTACATTAACTATACAGCTAAATTTAACTTTTAGTATCCCATACATTCATGACTAATAAAAACCTCATGTTACATCATTTAGTTTAACCCTCCACTAAGAATACTACTCACTGATGACAATAATACATTAGCATAAACCCCATAATTAGCTTGATTTGGATTCACTATAAAGTAGACTAGTGGAGATCCAAAATACACCTAAACGGGAGTACTGCAGAAACGGCCTGTTTTAACTTTGTAGATTTGGATACTTTGTTTTTTCATTTTTTCATCAATGGCCCAGCTCAGAAATTTTCCAGTACCCCAGCCTCTGCCCTCAAAGATGAAATCCATCCAGCAGTCAATAGATATGTACCAATATTAAAAATATGTGCATTTATATTTTAAAAATATGTGCGTTGAACTCCACTCAAACATACATTGGAGCATATTTGCTTCATTCAGGACAACGAGTTCTGAAACTTTCGAAACTGGATCACTCCTATAAAAGATATAAGTGGCCTGAATCCAGAGAGAAAAACAAAACTTGACCATTTTGCAAAATCTCCAACCTGAATTACACTTCCTGCATATCATGAAGTGGCCAAACTGTTACCTAAATGGATCAGACATTGATTTTTAATGTTTTTGTAGTAGGAAGTGTTTAAAACCCAAATTCACAGTGAACCTATATAGAAGGTAGGTCACATTTAAAATAGAAATTATATTTTTTATAAAAATTGGCAGAATAGAAAACTAGGATCGTAAGGCTCTTTTGCTGATTATGATCTCTTTTTTTTTTACCTATTTCAGCCAAATAACCCAGCACATATGAATATGCATCAGAACACCGACTCCAATAAAAACTGCAGCACATGGTCACCTATTTGAGTTTACTTCAATTGCTTTGGAATTAACTATTGCCTAAGATTTGTCCACAAATAAGCATAGGTTAAGTATGGTCGTTTTAGGCTGTCTCTATAATAAATTAAAGGAACATAAGATATAGGTTTGGGAGCAACAATGGACATTCATCTCTACTTTAATGCAATTGCAACTAGGACACCTCCATTCGACAAAGTTGAAAGTTGCAAAAAGTCCATAATCATCATTTTTTTTTTTGGTTGGGGGGGAGGGGGGATGCATATTAATAGAATATATACAAATAGATGATGGAATGCGATCTAAGACATGAAATTGAGACATAACCTACAACATATGTCATTTCAGTTTTCTTGTGTTCTTTTTCCACTTTTAAAATTAAAATGTTAAGGAAATATAAATTAGAAAATTGAATCATTCCACGCTTACCTCCAGAATAACAGCTCCAAGAGCAACCCATTTTGCTATCTTCCAGTTCTTCTTTAAAAAATCGTATATCATGTCAAAATCCCCTGTTTTATCAGCTGGAATTACCTGTACGGGAAGTTACCGTCAGTATCATGTAACAAGAAAAGTTACAAAGCAAACTATATTGAAATGGAAATACTCACATCTTTCCATCTATGATCAAAGAATATGAAAGCTGCAGCTCCCAGCTCAACAAGGATCAACAAGATCACCAAGAAAGAATACTATTTGGGTTAAAGAATCACTATAATCAGCGTGACCAAATCAGGGTGCAGCATATGTTATGGTTGAAGTAAACAAATATATGGAATGTGTAAACAACATCAAATATTCCACTTAAAAAATGTGAGGAACAAATTACATAAAGCATAGAGCATAATAGTGGATGGAGGTGTGAATGAGTTGGCATTAATTCAGATCAGGATCACCCAATCACAAACCTTGTCCTAGCTACATGATGTTAGCTTGATGAACCAATCTTCACCTTTTTCATTGTCAAGGACCATACCCTATATCATACTAAAATGTCATTTCTCCTTTCTTATTATGTTGAATCTGAATTTTTCCATGCTTTGTTTGGTCCACCACCTTTATAGGTGGTGTTGGGGGGCTCTTGTCTTTGTTCCATATGGCCAGGACACAATACAAATATGTATAAATAAACAAACAAATAAAAAAAAAATAACACATGACACTACATCTAAATCTCTAAGAATGATGTTGACCCTTTAACCAAGGAAATTTAGGTACAAGAGAGCCTGCCATGACTCATATTCTTAAAAAGAGGAAGGCAGAGAGATCTATATCAATCCAGAAGAAAATAACAAGGTCCGATATGGGGAACTACGCTTAAAGGAATAAATAATAAACCAAAGATTAAAACTGAAAAATGGCGCCATAACACTTGTCAATGTAGATTGTGTAAGCACTGATCTATGTAGATTGAACACTTGGATGGCTAAAGACATGAAGCGTGCTTGACAGGAACAGACAGGTTGACAAATTTTAGTGGTTGATCATGAAAAGTTCATAAAACTATGCTACACCCAGTTTGAAGTAAATGCAACTTTCAAATAGTCCATCCTAAACTAACTCATCCAGATTTACGCAACCATGTCCATCTCCAGGCCTGCGGTCTAAAGTAACTTCAGCCCAATATCCCCATACTGTACCTGCTCAACTGATTTGTAGGATTAGGTTTTCCAGTATGCTGCTGATTACAAAAGATTCTGAACTAAAGTGCATTTTGTCCTTTCATGTAACTTCTTAAAAAGATTGCAAAACACTAGTGACGTTTTTAATCATGAGAACAGGTAGACTTATAAATTACTAGGCACCAAGATTTTCTTTAACAAGAAGAAAAGCAAATACATGAGGCCATCATTTTGTTCTACAAATAACTTGCACTTTGAACAAGAAGAGTCTTGCAAATACCACAACCCACCACCCCAAAAAATACAAAATAAGAAACAAAACAAAAGCACTTCAAGCAAGGAATGCGGAACCATCTGGTTCGAGGCATACTAAGTTATACCAACAATGGACCGAGACGGTTCTGGCAATCAAAATGAGAAATTGATGGAGAGGGAGAAGGAAGAGAAAAGCGAGAGGAATAGAAGGAGGGAGAGAGATGGAGGTGGCGAACAGCCAACGGAGGCCGATAGAGGGCCACAAAGAGCTGGAGAGGGGCACTCCCCCCCCTCCCCGCCATCCGCCAACCTCCATCTCTCGCCCTCTCTCTCTCTTCCTCCCTCCTCTTTCTCTACCCGCCCTCTTTGCTATGTTAGGCCGCACTCTACCGACCTTCTCCCCTCACTCCCTCCCTTCCTCCCTCGCCCCCCTCTCTCTCTCTTTCCTCTCTCCTATTCTCCCTCTCCCCCACCCTCTTTATTTGTGTTGGAATAGGCCCGGCATGGAACAACACGAGGGCATATTGAATTGTGCCACCGGCCAATCAGTATAGGCCGTGGTACTGGCACACCAATCACTGACATCAAGTAACATAAGAAACTTATGAATGAAAGGCATGGAGGGCCCACAAGAGAAAGAAGGAAATGATTATAATGATAAAAAACCACTAGAAAATAAAAGATACAATCAACAAGAACTAAGGATACGCAAGATATGCAGCATCCATTCCTCATTACTACTCCAATACAACCAAAGCAAGATATGATGAAGAGAATAACTCCAATACCGATGAACAAGTAAATGAACCTGCAAAAGCATCATATTGTTAGTAAACTAAAGAATCTTGTTAACAACTGGCAGTGACAGAATGTATAAATAAAAATTCCCTTGAAGCTGTATCTTCTACAGGTTATATTCCTGGTATCGTAGTTAGAAATGATATACACATTCAAATGTTGCCAAACCCTCCAAAACTACCCAACAAACATAACAAAAACTATGGTAGAATTATCCTTTCTCTGATTCAACTTCTAGCCTCCCAGACTATTGGAACAAAGAATCTGGAATCTCCACTAGAAGAGAACATAGCACCATTTTGGCACTCTGTTTAAGGAATCTAAGTCTCAGATCCACTAAGGACCTTTAAGATAAGGTCCACTAAGGGGCTTGCAGATAAGGATATCAAAGCAAAGGATAACCCATTTGTTTAATAGGTGGTGCCAGATATTTTCCTTCCTCAAATGGGTCACTGAATGAGAGCTATCTAGCTGATGATGATGAGAGGACTGAATCATCCATGATAACATATTTTTCGAATGTGCTTCTATGATAAGCCCTCAGGTGTGATACAGCCAATATTAGATAACCTCTTGTTTAAAGGATGTGGCATGCACACAGTAATCTTTGAAGGATATTTTAGAGCTCAAAATTTATTTCATGATAAACACATTAAACCATCATGGATGAACTTTTACTCTTTGCTAACTTCTGGAATGCTTACAAAGGAATGTACACTAGTTTGAATGATATTTAGCATATAAGACAATGCCTGTACAACACATTGAACTGGGGAAAATGTGCAATAAAAATCTGAGGGTTAAGCCCATAAAGATAAGGGTTGCATTATATATATTCAAGATTTTTTCCTACAAATATAAATTCATAATCAGCGATGATATAAAAACAGTGGTTTCTTTGAATAAACTACCAAAAGCAAAGTAGAAAAACTCCCCAACGTTTGCTCCAGTTATAAACATAAGCAAGCCTTTTCTCATACATTTGGAGATGCCTTCATGAAAATCTAGTTCGACATTTATTTATATTTTATATTCAAAGATATTACATGAGAATATATTCCATGTTAATTATAAATAGATTTCAGTTTTAAAAACTATTAGCCCCCGTGAGATATGATCCATTTAATTATACAAATATAAACTACATACAAGTTATTTTAGTTGAGCACATAGAAGCATATCACATAAAAGGCCTATTTAATGCTGATGGGTAAATAAATAAGGGAACAATGAACTTGTCTACTAATAATAAATCTAATGTTTGTATCCCCATCGATCATGCATTCACGATTTGATCAAGTACTACTATTGTGATAAACTCTCCTCACTTCATCCAAATTAAAAGATCATATAGAGAAAGTCCAGTTTCTCTTACGTCGTATCAGTACATATTTTGTTTTGACGGCACAAAGCTTAGAGCAGAATTTATCACACCAGCCAACATAAATTAAACTGCATCCAATTTAACAACCCCAGCGTCAATAGAAGTCAAAGAACCATACCAAGCTTTGGGAGTTTATCAAGAATACTGTCGGACAGAGTAGCAACTGCAAGCATGGGTCGGCCAAGCTTCAATAATTCGTAATTATCACCAACAGGCGATATCGGACCATCATCTTCACTGGAAGAAATCTTCATCCACTCCACCAGCAAGTACGCACCATACCCCACCATCGCCAATCCGGTGAGCATCAGCAAGAAATTGAGAAGCTTCAGTAGGCATTCCCAAAACCTCGACACGCCATGATCCCCCGAAAGCCTCCGATCAAAGCCCCTCCTCCTCGTACTCTTCCAATTACCCAATTCAAATCAGATATCACTCTTTAAACCGCGATCTCGTCAACAGAAACCCTAATTCCATAAAACTGATTCCCAAGAAATCGAAGCCGTTAGTGCTATGAATGGAGAAATAATTTATATCAGAATTTTCAGATAAAACGGTGAACTGGCGAATCCCACAAACAAACGACGGATTTAATGAGAACTAATGAAGAATCACATGAAGAAATTCCGAGGTTTTCACGGTTACCTTCAAAGGGCGACGGCGAATTCGTCGAGGAAAGAGTCTTCGAGCCAAGACCAATGGGCTTTCTTTTTTCTCTTTTCAACTTTCTTTTTTTTATTCTTTTACCCTCTTGCCTTTTTTTTTTTAATCTGCATGCGCCGCACCGGCCGAACGAATGTCGTCCCACCACGTGGCGGGATCAGGGGGGACGGTAGCGTGGGGAACGACAGGAGGCGGTGGATGCCACCTCATTCCGAGTGCTGTCCCCATATGCTCGGCCTGGAAGCTTACCACATTCCGACCATCATCTACGAAACGCCCCTGATGTCTCTGCTGTGCTGCTCCTCCGGAGGAAGACACAGCGTTTTCCTCCGGCTATCGCCTCACACGTGGCCACCGTGATGCAAATCAGGATTTATCCTTGTAACCGAGAAATAGCGATAGAGGTGCAGTTTAGGTCCTGAAATTGGGTTCACCTGCTAGCCATATACAGCAAATTTCAATCTCAATATCTATCCTAGATAGCATATATGCTCAAAGTGGAGATTTAAATTTTTTTAAAGAAACTTAAACTATACTCTATCAATAATTGATAATTAAATAAAATATAATTAGCAAACATTTATTATATATTTCTATGTTGTTTTTGCTGAGTGGATGCATGATAAAATTCATTCATAAACCATGATGAAATTATTTATAATTAATTATCACTTTAAAATAAATAATTTTTAAAGGATCATCTATTTGAGAAAGATAGAAAATTTCAAACTAATATAATTAGCATCCCATATCTTTATTATATCAGTATAAATTCAAAAAAAAAATAATCTAGCAAGCAGATATGCCGGTTTCTGTCGCACGAAAACGTTCGGTCTTTCACGAATCGTTTGATACGCTGGATGGATATCTGTAAAGCAATAATAGCTGCCGGACCGAAGATTGTTCAACCATTGCCGGACTTTGATCAAGATAAAAAGGATAGTTTCGGTAATATTCCGGATGCCCACGAGAGGGAGTGGGATCCGTTGCTTCGCTGGAAAGAAGTG
Organism: Elaeis oleifera; assembly: GCA_000441515.1. NCBI lineage: Eukaryota > Viridiplantae > Streptophyta > Magnoliopsida > Arecales > Arecaceae > Elaeis > Elaeis oleifera. The sequence goes on along the minus strand of KE505211.1, from coordinate 59,020 downwards.
CGGTCCCTCGACGCAGGTAACGTTGGTGGATGCAGTCACGGGCTTGCCGCCCGAAGCTAACCGTCAAAAGTAAGACGCGGGCCAGCAGATAAAGAGCGTGTTGGTGACAGCACTTGGCATCCGGACGCCGCCGAATTCAAATTGCTCGTCTGATCTGCTGGGAATTCCGATAAGCGTCCACAAAATCTTTGATTTCAATTTTTTTCTGAAATAATTGCATAGATGTACGTACAGTATGAATCATCGTAATAAGAATTTGAGCTCCGCGATTCGGTAGGATATCTTCTGGATTAGTTCTACAGACTTTATTAAAAAACATATTTAGGTTATAGGATGACATTAATGTCACATCCTATTTATTAATGCTCCCTTAGCCGCTACTATTTTAGCACCAGAGTATTGCTCAAGGATCAAGAAGCATGGTTAAAATGACAGCTGGTACGATGCAACAACCGGCTTTGGCCCCTTCCGTTAAGTTATATATTTCTTAAAAATGGGAAGAAAACGAAGGCTGATGTGATGGGTTGCATACTGTTCTAACCATCATTATCTGGTATTTTTACTGTTTTCTTAATAAATAATTTTAAAATCAACTTTCCAAGTTTTGCTTTAAAACTTATACTAAAGAAAATAATCTTTGTTAAGAAACATTGATGTGAATAAGACGGTAAAGACGTTATTCGTGAGCCATTTTGTTTTCTTTTCCTTTCAATTACATTTGTTCTCTCACATATCCTGAAAAGCTTGCATCCATTTTTTGATTCAATATTGAATAAATGGTTATCAATGCGACTTATTTTAAAGCAAGGAAATTGTGAAGTAAACCCGATTTGAAGAAAAATCTCTGTCAATTTGGTTATCATCATAGCTTCAATTTTCAAGGAGTAAAGTTCACCCTTCTTCCTCTTTTCTTTTCTTTTTTTTTTTTTTAGAGTACAAGTGTTGCTCATCATCATAACCCTGTTTCATGCATCACAACTATATTCATATCATGTGGCCTCAATAATCTCATGTGACCTCAATCAAGATTATTGAAAGAGGTTTGCACTTGTTGTTTCATAAAATACATTCATAAAATGCTGAATTTTCTTCTTTTGGCTTAAAATCTGGGAAGAATAAATATTATAAATAGAAAAAAATGCTTGATCTACCAAAATAATCTTATTATTTTATGAGATAACTACATCATTGTCATGTGGTCTCGCAAGACCAAGCAACTTTGATGCCATGATTCTGGGAGCAATTAGTGCTAATAAATACAGTTCCAATGGCAAGAAATGCTTCCAAATTGAATTTTGTCCAATAGCAGCTTCTTGGAGAAACAATAATTACTGCTGCTTTTTCTATGATGTAGATTCCAGAGGTGGACCCGGCATTGCTTACCAGGATAAGGGTTGCAAGTTAGAAACCCTTCCGAAGAGTTGAATCGACATCTTGTTATTGGAACTCATATAAACCTGGCATTAAGTTTATACCAGATGCTTTTGCTTCAGGAACTTGGATCACCTTCATGTGCCACCATTGGGATGGAAAACAGAGTTTAAATGCTGATAGCTTTAAAAAATGTTACTTGCACCGTTTGTTACATGGTTCACACTCTGTGATCTCAAAGAGTACTCCTTTATGAGCTTAGAGAATGATGAATCCTCTCTTTCCAGTAATTTGGCTGGGGTGTCATATTCAAGAATTCTTCCTGCTCCACAAAAGAAGCAATTTTACAAGTTTAATTATGCAGCGCATGTCAAGAAATCTTAGTTCATTTATCTGACTTAAGCATGACGGCATTTTACCTTCACTGAGGACCAGAATGAGATCACTATCTATGACTGTATGAATTCTGTGAGCTATGGTGAGAACCGTGCAGTTGTTGAATTCTTGACGAATTGTTACTTGTATGATTCCATCAGTAGCAGAGTCAACAGAGGCTGTTGCTTCATCAAGCACAAGGATGCTGCTCCTCTTCAACAGAGCTCTTCCAAGACAAAATAGCTGTCTCTGACCAACGCTCCAATTCTCTCCATTTTCAACAACTGCGAGAAGCTATATGTCAGTTGCCAAGACTAGTTCTTAAATCATCCTATTGTTTAAGTTGTTGACTAAATCCATGTTTTTTGTGTTTCTATTATCTTGTAAACATGCCTTACCTGTTGAATCCAGCTTCTTTTCAGTCCGGTGTATCAGATCACCAAGTCGACACTTGTCTAGTACCTGAATCATAAAGACAAGGTTGTTAGATCTTCCAATTGAAGAGCTGCTAAGAGAGTGAGTGAGCTTGTAGTTCTTTCAAAGGGCACTTTAATGAACATCTGGATTTTATCTTAGTTACATACCAAAAAAAAACAAAACTTTTATGGGACACCAAACAGCTTACAACTAAGAAGCCTTAATCAATTTGAACGAGAACAAAGAAGTTAATATCATGATTTCAATCAACAAGTCTTGACCCAACTATTTGCAGTCTGTTATATGAATCCTTTTTTCTCTGCTGTGAATTCCAATTTAGAACTACCTCTACCATTAACTCAAGCTTTTCCATATATTTCTCCTAATTTATGTTCATGTTACCTAAGATCTTCCTTTCTTCTCCCAAAATCCTTCAACAAAAATTTAAGTGCCCCTCCTTATAGAGCCTTCTCAAATCTCTGTTCTATATGCCCATACCATATAAGTTATTTCTTCATCCCTCTGTCCTTATTTTGTGCAGATCCTACATTTTCTAGTGTATTCAAATATCGCACTCTATCATTTCTAATTTTACCAAACATCCATCTCAGCATTCTCATTTATGTTACATCCAACTCGTTTTCTTGGATTGTGTTTGTCACTTGACAATCTGAGCCAAACAATATTGTGTTGCAGGCCCCATTGTTCTTCCAGAAGACAATCTATAAGCCATTGCCATATCAGATTGTAATGTGCTGCATAAAGCAAGGGCAACCCAAGCAAGAACGAATATCAAATTTGTTCCATCCTATAGTATGATAAAATGCTTTTCATGACCAGTTATCAAACTAATATCGACATTCCACCATTCACATTTGGGCTTCAAAGAGAACTAGCAAGTAGTAGGTTGAGAAAAAGACCTTCGGGAAAAAATTCTTTTTTTAAAAAAAAGGACTATTTTCCAACATTTTGCTTGGGTCTATTTCCCTATCAGCATTTTGCTTGTGATGCGAACAATTCAAATGATCTTTTGCTTCTGTGCTTTTGCATCTAGTTCTTTGTACTTCTCATCAATCACAAGCATGCCTATTATTGCTAGATAAATGAGTAAATCCTGATCCGTCAGTTTCTAGACCATATTAACTGTTATTATATAAGTAGGAATTATTGCATTGTAAGGCATAAGCCTGTCATGAAAATAATTGAGCTCAGCTTATCGACTTGCCTCCCATATCCTGTTATCTGGGAATTCATTCAGTGGATCAAGATTTCCTCTTACTGTTCCCTCGAACATCGTTGGATCTTGTGGAATAATGCTAAGTCTGGATCGCAAGTCATGAAGGCCTATCTTGCAGATGTCCACATCATCAATTTCAATTGTTCCTTCTCTTGGTTCGACGATGCGGAAAAGAGCTTGTATTAGAGTTGATTTTCCACTCCCGGTTCGTCCTACGACACCGACTTTTTTTCTTCCTGGAATTGTACAAGTTATGTTCTTCAAAACTGATGGCAGGTGTTCAGCATACCTAACCTGTAGAAACAAAGAAAGGAAAGTATGATGTGGCAAGACAAACAACTTTTGAGCCTCACAGTAATGCAATCCAAGCACAAAAATGCAGGCTTTTTGATGTTTCAAATTAATGAACTTTGCTGATATAGATGGAAAGCACTGAAAGGGCCAGAATTGCCCCAGTTACTCGTAGTGGCACTGGTTTGTCTGGTAAACAGTGGGCAATCATTGATAAAAGAATATGTGCAGGTATGATGGAGGTGCCTCATATTGTACTGGCTAATGGTTGGTGAACTTGAAAAGTAGAGTTGGGTTTGTTAAATAAAGAATTCTGACAAAAACAATCCGGCCCAGAAATTGAACATGTTTAGCATTGACAAGGACACTAAGGTGCACCTGCAAACTACAGGTGAGGTTAGTAACAGATAGATCACGGGAACCTCAAAATTATTCCAGTACCAATAAAGCTTTGATCATGAAGATTTAGCCATGTTGTACAGACTTGAGGAGGGAAGGAGAATGGAGCCAGGTAGATGGGGTCCAAGGGAGAAGTAGTTCTGACTTACGAGAACATGTGGATAAATTTAGTATGAAAGGATTTTAAGAGACTTATTCGACAATAGACTTATTTGACACATGCATGCTTGGCTTCCTAGTCCCTGTTGTCAGAAAGTTTCTTCTCAAATCACTGCCAACTGCTCAGGCTTGGGTTCTTTCTTTTTCAACTAAATGGATGGCGCATCTCATAAAGGTGGGAGCGAACAAGCGAGCGAGAGAGAGAGAGAGAGACATGACCATCTAAGGAAAAGATTAATTAGGTTTGCGGATTATACTGCTAATAATGTAGAGAGGGTATAATATTGAGATAATCGTAAAATATTTTTTTAATGTTATAAAGGAACCGTTTGTTTATATTGTTTATTCTTTCATTCCATAATGCTCCTTATCTCTTTCTTATTATCCTTTATAGCATAACTTATGCTAATTGTCGAGCGGCCATGCTAGGATAGTTGGTATAGCTCATGGGAAGGCTTGATCTTAGGATGACAATCCAGTGTAAAATTTTGATCATTCCTTTTGTGGATCTGTCCTTTATAGTCGCATGTCACCTGCTCTAAGGTTCGGTATTGCTGTCTGTACATATGTAGAAACATGTGGGTACACATGCAAACAAATGCATATTTGCATATATCTCTAGGGCTAAAGTTTGGGCATACCTCCAAGTTCCTAAAGTTTATAGTTCCAATTTCTGGCCAACTGATTGGTGGTCGACACTCTTCAATCAATAAAGGAGATTCACTGCGGATCCTTGAGTACTGCAGTATTCTTTCAACTGAGATCATTTTATTTCTGCATTGCATGCATTCCAGATGATAGTTGCTAGTTGTGAATTGAGATTTAAGCCATAGGTCACTGCCAATCCTGCAATGCCTGTAAAAATACAACAAATAGTAAGATGGAATGCGTTATTAAGAAAAATTACGGAAAATTATTTATGATCTCAGAAATTGATAATCAAATTCTCACTTGGATTAATAAATCCTTCAGGAAGGCTCACGAGCAAAATCAATGAGAATGCAAACACAAAATTTGACAGTAGGTTCAGTCTGAAGGAAAGCCATTCCATTGCAGAAACATTATGGAACCATGGCCTTGAGTGGTTGTCAACAAGACTAAGGTTTGCATTGCTGAAACGAATTTCTTGTCCAAATGCTCTAATAGCTGCAGCTCCTGAAAGTGACTCTGCAAAATGATGAAGGATTGGAGCTCTTTGAATTCCTGACAAACGAGCCAACTCTCTTGCAGTTGGTATATAGTATTGCTGCAGCAACCATTGTCAAGAACTTAATGTCCATCTTTTTAGACAAATTAACCATTCATCTTTAGAATTGCTAGAAATTCTATTCCTACACATGAATCCTTCGGTATATAATATTGCGATTGTGGATCTTGTACTTTCTTACTTGCAAAATCAAAATCTTTGGTATGGTCTGAAAACTTGTTCCGAGAACATTTTCTTCTAGAAAGCCAAATTATCTTACTTATTTTATGATCTTATCAAAGTATACTAAATATGCACAACTTAGTTTGCAAGAGAGATCTTACTTGATACCAGATGCAAATTGCTGTCACTGGAATGAATATGGCAAAAACTGGCCATGCAACCTGCGACATCACTGCAATGGTCCCTAGAATTTGTATAATCGAGAATGCACACCAGCCTAATTTTCCTGATATTTCCAAGTCTAGCACACTTTGGTCGGTAGAAGCCTGTTTCAAAGTCAAAAGTCTTATAATTAGTCTAGGAAAGGCTATATGTACAGGGCATGTGATCATGGATGAAACATTCAACCAAGTACTAACCCTGTTTAGGATCCTTCCTGTTGGAGTGGAATCAAAGAAAGACATTGGAGCACGAAGGATGCAATTTAGCATGTTTCAAAGAACTTTTGTGATGTCAAAAGGCCGGTTATTGCTACAAGCATTGCTCGGACCAACACACACAATGCACTTCCGATTGAAAGAAGTATATATACCAAGAACAGAAGACTAATTCCCACAACTGGATCCGTAGCTGTTGTTGGAGGAGAAGCCCAAGCCATCCAGTAGTTGCTCGCTACTTGCAGTATTTGGAATAGTGATTGTGCTGTGACTATTATTGGGACTAATGCACCTCCTCGCACTGCAGTCAGGTATGACCAATAAACGTCTTTGCCAATGCTTCCTCTTTCCCTTTCCTCATCTTGCATTAGCTTCCCTCTGTCAGCAATATCTTGGCAGAGATCCTGTTCAGACTCTTGCCTCTCAATATTTTGGACCTGAGTATTTGCTGTATTTTCTCCATCAGACTCATTGCTGCTTGATGTTTTCGGAATTTCACTTTCATCTGTCAGCAACAATCTGCTTGAATTTTCAGCATTAAGTATTGATTCAAGAGCTTGGCTGTGAGCTCCAACCAACACCTGAAATCCTATATTTTGTTGTAGAAGCTCATGAAATCTTCCAGCTTGTGCAATTCTTCCATGCTGCATCACCTGTTATGACGCATCATATTAATTGTTATTATCAAGTGCTTTCTAGTGGTCAAGGTTACATGTTCTTTGTGGAGTGGTATCATGGTAGCGGTGCATGACCATCATAAAATTTGTAGAGTGACAATGCAACCTTCTATCCACGAATTAAATCTAATAGACAATACACAAATGATTTCCATTTAGAAGAAAATGGAACAACAAAAGCCATTTTATTATTTTAGAATATGGATCATGGAACTGGAAGATTTTCTGCTTTTGTTTACCAGGATAAGATCTGCTGCTGGAAGAAACTCGACTTGGTGCGTGACATAAAGTATGGTCTTGTCTCTAAGAACCCCCATTAGGCAATCCTGCATGAAAAAGAAAAGAAAAAAAAAATCATCTCATCTGGTGCTTGGAGAATATTACCGATCTCCAAGAACTTGAAAATTGAAGCTTTCTCAGAGAAAATATTCACTTATGGGGAAATTTGAGATGAAGACTATGAAATTAAGATGTAACACATACTACATGTATTTTTTAGAATTACTGTAATAGTTTTTTTGCCATATTAAGAGTACTTTTCATATAGGGTGGGCCAAGATTTGCCATCTCGGTACTAGACTATACACCATTATCATTCTATTACATTGTCCGTATGCGGTATTGTATGAGACGGTGAGATAGAGATTGCATACTGGTTGGGTACTAGTACAATACGGCACACTCAGTATGGTGATTGATGTGGCAATCATGCAGGCAGGTGGAATAAAAGCAGACCTTAAAAAGTTGTGTGCCTGTATGAGCATCCACAGCACTGAAAGGGTCATCAAGAAGGTATATATCAGCATCCTGGTATACTGCTCTTGCAATCTGGATCCGTTGCTTCTGTCCTCCGCTCATATTAATTCCTCTCTCTCCAATCTCTGTCAGGTCCCCACAGGCAAAGAGCTCAAAATCCTTCTTTAGTGCACAAGCCTGAATTGTCTTTTCATATTTCTCACTGTCAAATGGTTTGCCAAAGAGAATGTTTCTCTAATGTTGCCAGAAAGTATCCATGGGGACTGAGGAACATATGCTTTAGTGCCACTTATTCTTACTGTCCCTCCAGTTTTGGTATTTCTCCTAATATGCATGAGAGTAAGCTAGACTTTCCCGAGCCAACAGTCCCACAAATGGCCACTTTCATGCCCTGCTCACCTTCAATTCTATTCTTCAAGCGTTAGAAATTTGGATTCTAGGTCCCAACTGAACATCCCATGATCAATTTCAATGTCAAATTCTGCTTCATTTCTAGGTATCACCTCAACTGCATCAGATTTATTTCATCTTCTTGGAGGTATGAGGCTATCCTGTCAGCTGAAACTTTTCCCTGTGCAAGCACTGAAAGCAAATCTGGAAGACTGAATATGGGTTCTTGGAGCATCCTAAAAGTTGCCAATGCAGATAAAACTCTCCCTGCTGTTAGAGGTATTCCCATGAGTATACATGATCCAAATGTTACTCCCGATATAAATGCGGGTGCTCCCCAGAATATAAATGCTGTCATTGCTAGCAGTCTTAGAGACTTCCACAACCACTTATACTCAATGTTTCGCAAAGCTTCTAATTTGTGAAGGTACTGGACATCCCAAGCTTGAAGTTTCAAAATCTTCATGTTTCGGAGAACTTCTGAGGTCGCTTTCATTCGATTATCTTTTGCTTCCATAATCTTGGACTGGAAACGTTTCTGTGTTCTAGTGATAGGAATGTTGCATGCCATTAGCATGACTGTTGCTGCTAATCCAGCAAAAGCTCCAAGGCCCAGACTGTCGTGAAGAACATAGATTGCAAGAGAAACCTGTATGGGTAGCATCCATATTATGTTTGCATACCACATAAGATCTGTAATTCTTTGAATATCGACACTCATATAGTTGATTATTTCTCCACTGGTATGGTTCTGCCGAGCCTGGCTTGATAAACGAAGGCCCTTTTGGTATATGTGAGATATTAATGCTGCTCTTACGCGCATTCCAAGCTGTCGAGCTCCAAAAATCCACTGCCTCTGAGCCACTGTCTCCACAATTTTGGCACTTAGGAATGCAAGTGTGAGTATGTATCCACTTTTCAATCCATTCTCCCTCTTTCCACCTAGGAAACTAACAAGGGAATTAATCAATGAAGGTCCTACGTAAGAGGCACTTGCAGCAACAACTGCAAAGCTTGCATTGATTGCAGCTTTTTCCTGATAAACAGGAGTATTGCTCTGTAAATAGATGAAGACTGCAAGCCATGCTTTCTTTACACTAGTCAAGTAGCTGTCAAATGAGTGTGAAAGGAACTCAGCAGAGTCTTTTATATCGACATCAGGTATTTCATCCTGATCCAGAGGCTTCTTGACTCCTGTAGCAAAAGGGGTTAAGCCATGAGAAAGTGACAAGTTGTGGAAGGCTTGCATTCCCATATGGTGATTGCCTCTTAGCCTCCCCATGCTTTTCTGTTGGTGTGTGCAGTAGTGGTTCTCTGATGTTACCATAGTCAAAAGTGATCCCTGTTGCTCCTCTGACTGAAATGGCAAACAGATATGCGCAGAAAAGAAGATTTAATAGATCTACACATTCTTCCAACCCTAGAAATGCATTGTGTAAAACGATGGAGTGTATATCAAAAGCTATGCAGATTGCTGACAGGATGAAGCTGCATGTCAACCATGCTCTTATGATCAATGGAAGTTTTACTGATCTTGTCTGCCGGAAACTATAAATGGTAACCAACAAACTATCCATGATATCAACTGTGTTATTTCTGCTGAAACTGAGAATATGAACTTGCAATACCTCTCATTTCCTTTTAGCAGCAATGAAAAAATGTCACCAAGTGGCTGGCTAATATTAAAGAGCAACACACTTTGCTGGCTTGGTATGAGATACCCAAGTTTATGTCATCAAGTGTATGTTTTGCAGCAGCGCAATTTTGTATCCCTTCCTCGTTGGTCGTGTATTTCCTTCTGTATGATTTGTAGATTTTATTAAGTAGAAGCTGGAAGGAGAAGCTGCTGATAAAGAAGAGATGGAGAAACATGAATAGACCCTTCCAGAACAAGATGAGCTTATCTGTGGCCAACCTTTCCAATGCCGAAGCAAATGAAAATCTGCAAGAACATTACATTATACCATGTATATAACTCAGAAATCAAGATCAACAGTAATTGCAGCCTACGAGTAGCGAGCAACCATTCTGATAGCATAGGATATGAAAATGCTTCACAAGTTGTTCAAATACTTCTGTTGGTGTAAGTTGCAGATAACAGTTCGAGTGGGAGTGAATCCCAACAGGATATTTTGATTGTAGTAAATTATGAAGAAAGACAGCATTATGCCAATCATAATATTTTCTTCATTATCTTTACTGATAAATCATCTTCCTTTTATTCCCTTGGATTTCAATGATCCATATACACCTACAGATAACCAATCCATGATATATATTCTGTAGAAGTTGTTCCCACCACTGGCATCTAAGAATTAGGCGTTTGTGTATCTGCAAAGTAGTATTCTTTCTTGATTACAAACAATTAAAAAGGTCTTGGCCTGCTTTACACCTATCATGGTCTTTTATTGAGTTTATTGAGGAAGTCATGATTCAACATCTTCAATGGGGAAATGCATGATGGTAAGTCTGTACCCATTCTGATGGAAGATTAAGAGTTCAGTTCCTACGGTCATTGGTTTATCTTGGATCCATTGTGACCACCTGTAAATCCTTTGAGTCCTCTAATACAACCAAAAATTACCTCAACAGTTCAGTAGGGTCTATTTTAGGTAGTTCCTTGCATTAACTTCAATGAGCAAAATTCTTCATCTCTAGTTTTCTCCAAACATGATAGTGGCACGTACCTTTCATCCAACAATTTAAGTACTGATGCTGGGGGGGCATGCTAGCCCATGGCTAGGACTTCGCACAGCATGCCGTGCCAAATAGAAGAGGTGGGTGGGGGGATGGGGGGAGGTGGCTCACCATTGAGACATATCAACATGCTATGAACTGTGATATGCAGGGTATTGCAGAACATATGCGTCCCCAGTGCCAGGACTAACCTGGCATGGCATGTCACAGTTGGCATGGACTAGCATTTCAATCTTTCTGCATCTTAAGTCATGCAGAATCTAGTAAAGCTTCATAGATCTTTTAACAAAGTAACAGTAGGATGATATGGGTGCTGTAAAGTGCAACTTATCATGTTATTTATTCTTCTTGTCAAATATTTCTAAACCTTCTGAAAGATAGAAATTCTAATATCTTATGCTCCTCAACATTCAAACAATTTGGACTCCATGGAAATGATCTTAGTGCAACACCAACAGTATAATTTTGATTGTTCTCTGGCTCCATGAGAAATCTCAGACAGATTTTTATAGATCGATCATTTATGATAAGTAGCAAGCTTTGACCATCTATCTCCTGTCTGAAACCTTGAATCATGCCTTTGAAATGTTACTTCATTGACTGTGGAAGGCTGATAAAACTCTTCTCACTACTTCAATCAAGTTTTCCCAACTTTCTAGTCTCCTTTTTTCTGACTCTCACAGAAATAACTGTTTTAGTTATTCTAATAAAGTGAATCATCCATAAATAATTCTTTTATGCTAACCTGGCTTCACAAGATGCTTCAGAATGAAAATTAATCTAGTTTGAGACCGAGAATGGAGTGTTCAGATCAAGATTTCTTAGCACCAAACTTCGACATGATATCATCATTAATTTTACATCCTAAATAGTTTTTTAAAGAAATAATACATCCCACAAAGACAACAAAGAAAAGAACCTATCAAGAAAATTCAAATAATATAGCACGACAAATAGATCACTTTTAGTGCTGGAGATTTTTTCTCGTTTACCTTGAAAGAACATGTCCAAATAAAATGCTGGTTAGAACACATAGCAAAAATAGTATAGTTCAGCCACAAGTGACCTACTGGTAGATGTGATATTTATTTTCTGAAGCCCAGTGAACATTTCAACCAGGCAGTATCAAGTTCTGCTTTTCCAACGGTCATACAATTGAGATGCAGAGACTCGGAGCTTTGACGGCATCCACTATAACACAGGTATCTACATCACTTATTTGTTAATAATATACATTTTTTCCTCAACCGGTAATTATGTCATCTTATTTATTAGATCACCGTTTCTGCTTTTCTTCCTACTTCATCGGTAGACTAATTAAGAAAAATGAAATCCCAAGGCATTTAACAATCGCACCGTTGAACTTACCATATCTATGCCCAGTTCAAGCTTAAGCTTTATAGAGATCGGAACATTCACATTTTTTCACATAGATCGCAATATTCATTAGTTTTGTAGGACTTTTAAACAAACTAAGAGCAAAAAATGCCCCCTGCATGTAATTTCCTTTCCAGCCTCTGTAAAAGAACTTTTACATACTTAAGTAAAGTTTAAAGGTAAAAGTTCCTACATAGCTACAACCCTTGCAACATGATGCTTCCTTTATCAACACTTTGAACCACTGTTGGAAAACCTGGAATGAAAACTTATACAGAACAATACACGATCAACAATGCGCAGTGGCAATTTATATGCAGTTTCTTCTTCAAATCTACACAAGATAAACTTGAAAATCATTTTTATATATTCATTATAGTGTATAGCACTGTATATCTCCATCCTTGTTGGAGAACATTTTCCAAAATTGGTTCTTAATATCACATGAATCCCAATTTTTCCTCCAACAAAGGACATAAGAAACCAACTAGGAAAGAACTATTTCCACTCTTAAACACAATATTGAATGATAAAATATTTCGTAATATTATAAACATCATACTATAAGTCCTCGAAACAACACCTGGCAGGGTTAAGCGATTTGTATAAATTCATATTTTCCCCTTCCTTCGTGTTTATGTTATTTCTCTTTTATAATGCATTGATCCAGAAGAAAGATCATCTGATGCCTATGCAAACCACAACAAATCATTTGAACAAGATCTTACTTGATATATTCAACATATCTTCATAAACATTCTCTTCGGTTTCCTCGAACCACTGTGTAGGGTCTTTTCGACAAGCCTGAGAAATGAGCTCTTTATATCCGCCACTGCAATGGTGGCGTGGGTGCAACGATGGATGATCAGATGCAGAAACCTATGAATCCTTTCATCCCGATCGATGATAAAACTCTCCCACCTTATAGAACAAGAGGACGCAGAGAAAGAGAGAGAGACAGAGAGCGAGAGAGAGAGGGAGGGAGAGAGAAATCAGAGGCGAGGCAATATATTAGTGCATGGCCGTTTCATGGCTTTGGTGCTTTGGGACACCAGGCGAGCCATGAAGGCTTTAGGTTCCGAGCAGCCGATATAATAATTTAATGGGTGGATTTTGTCTGGTAGTGGTATTGGCGTTTACGAATAGAGACAAAGGGGGCCGACTTACGCCCGCCTCCGAGGGTGCTTGCATGCCGTGTGGTGTCGAAAATAGAGAAAGAGGGCATTCTACACCCGCCCAGCACCCCCT
>KE505211.1:6002-22481 GCA_000441515.1 Elaeis oleifera | reverse complement strand
ATATATATATATATATATATATCGACAAGATCATGTATGTCTTTTCATTAGTTTCCAATAGTTTTTTCTGTAAAATATGGGGAAATGCAAGGAAACATATCATAGAAATCCAAAGAGTGCTGATATAAGTCAGAAATGAACTTAATAAATACCTCAGCAAGATTTAATATTTTCAATTGGATGAGGTCTAATTTGGTTGGATTTGCACAATTTCACTACATACCCATTTCTTTGACGTATCAAGTGGATCTCGATCCCATACATCACCAACCCAAGCGTCCAGATTCCCAGACTAGTCAGTGAGTGCATCACTCTGCCCATCTTATTCCACCAACCACATATTATAAATCATGCTAAACACCAAAAGAAGACAGCAAAAAGGTTGGTCCTGAATCCAAATTGGACACTGCCGAGACCTCTGATCCAGAGACTTGAGATTAGATGCCTCAGCACTTGGGAAGTTGGGATGGCGACGGTGACGCTATCCGGCTACCACTGTAGGCAGCTCAATGTTTTAAATGCCCCCCCTTTTGGGTCTGTTTCAGCCCTATAACCAACCCTCGAACTTTCTTCAAGCCTATCTGGTGGCCATAAATACGTAGTTCCGAGTCTTTGGATGCCCTTTGGTGCCATTTCGCTATCTACTCTTTTGCCCGGGATGGACATTAATTCGATCCATCCAGTAGATATAACAACAATGCCGGAAAGATATCCGTCAAGATTGGAAAAGATATCATTGCCCGGCTCTCACCATCCACCGCCACCGCCACCACCACCCCTTTTAAGTTTTTGAGATTAATTGTAACAGCATCATCAATCAAGGATGTGGCAAGATTTTAGGAAGTACTTCGGTGGCATGTGGGATGGAACCAGCTGCTTTGCCAGCTAGAAGCAGCCAAGGCCAAGTTGATGTTATAGCTATTGCAAAGTATCAGGCCATGGGTCTCTACCAAAAAAAAAAGGGGGTATTAGGCCATGGGCACAGTTACACAGAGTGGTTTGATTCAAATCTGATTTGTTGTTTTTTTTTTTTTGGTTAATAAGTTGTAAAGTCTTTTTCCTTTTTTTTATTATTATTATTTTTTCAGCAGTAACTGATTTTACTGGAAAAATAATTTGGCTTGGTCGATATGGAGCATGCTCTGATCGATAAAAAGAGTGGTGGGTTATTTTTATGCTTCAATAAGGAGGAATTATAGCCTGCCATACAAACTTGAAATAAATTTACTGCCAAGTATTAAAGATGTGTTGGCATAGTTCTTTTGCTAATTAACTTTCGCAAATTATCCAATATTTTGCCGCAGTTGTCATTAATTACCTGCAATTATCACTCAAATAAGAAATGAAAATAGACATCGTCTAGATTAAAATATAATTATCATTATATGCATAATTATCATGATAATAATCATCATATTTATAAAGATAATGATTGATATTGATAAAAGGAATATGCGGTGCAAGCCATCCACTGTAAAGGAAGGAATGCAAACTAATTGAGATATTAAAACAAACGATTTAAAGTAGACAAATGATTTAGAGTAGACAAATGATTTAGGGTACCATGCTCTACAGTTGGTAAACCTTCTGCTCTAAAGCTTTAAACTCAAACCAGTGTACCTATCTACGACAATAGAGTTACATGGTCAAATATAATACGATTATTGTTATAGAAAGTGAGAGAGATCCTGAATGAAACATCTTTCCTTTCTTATGATGCTGATTTGTAGTTATTTCAAGCGATAATTTTAGACACTATTAACTTCTCTTGGATGGTTGCCAGCATTTCTTCTATGGAAATTACTTTTCTTGTCCAAATAATTCCTTCCACATGGTTAACTCCAGCAAAAATTTACCCATGTATAATCTCTTATTTAAATGATAAGTAACTAACCATGATCCCTTCAAGTAGGGCTGAGCTCAGGTTCAATCGGGTTGAGAAAAAATTTCATCCGATCAAATCCAATCATCAATCAGATTGAAGAAAATTCAACCCGCTATCGACCATTTATTATGTATAAACAGTTTGAAATCGAAATGAACTGTTTGTAGTGGGTTCGGATGATTTGCATCGGTTTAGACCCAATGTTGATCTAATATTGATTTTAAGTCCAATGTTGGCCCATTTAATTATTTATCTTTTTATCAATTTAATACAAAAAGTCTAAACCTTATAAATTACAAATTTTGGATTTATTTTTGAATTTGTACAAAATAAAATGAAAAAAATACTCATCTGAAAGCTTTCATTTTAGAATTGTCTCAAATTAGTGTGCCCATCAATAATTCAACATTAATATTCTTATGAATCTAAACTAGTGATACGATATTTTTAGAATGAAGTATTGAAGTCTAAACGACGCCATCCCAAAATAAAAGTAAGTTAATGAAATACTACATCGGTTGGATTAGTTCATACAAATTAAAATGTAAGAACTGAACTTGACCGTAAATAATCGATTTTCACAAACTCCAATCCGATTCCATCTGATTTATATCTTTCAACCGACCGAAATCGGTGTTTGTTAAGTCGGATTGGATGGATTTCTTCGGCTTTCGATTATTTACTCAACCCTACCTCCAAGTGTTAGGACATAATCGATTAATTAAATCTTGTCAATGTAATATTATCAATCACTTTATTAAAATTGATTGTAGACTAATTAATTTTGGATGTAAATAATAATTGACCAACTAAAAGGTATGGTGTGATTAAATCGTTCCAATTAGCTTGGTGGGCAAACTAATAAATATAGCATCATATCCTATTGCTTCTTTGAAAGAAGACATCTGCATGCAAGCTTAAACTAAAACCAATAATAATACTTTAAAAAAAAAAAGCAAAATAAAACCATGCTACCAGTATCCCAAATATGATTTTCGAAGCATCAGCGATCTATTGTAAAATATTGATTGAAAAAGAAGGAAGCACGTAGAAATTGTGATCACTACTTATAGATAACATGGACGGAAATGTAGATAGTTAAACTAGAAAACTTAGTAAGCATTGAGTTACTTAGAAGAAAATTTCTCCCTTCCAAGTTGAAAAAGAATGCAAAAAAAGTTTAAATTAAAATTTTGGTATAATCTTACATAAATTTATACAAAGATAGCCTGATTTTTATTTTATTTTATTTTTTTTGGAGCAAAACGGTGGAAACCGGCCACTGTATTTCATACTTTGACATAAATCTCATTGCACAGACCTAATAGATGTTGCCATTGCAATACAAAACTGACCTATTCAATCTGTAGATTGTTAGTGTCTGAGGAGCACTCAGCCAACAAGTGTAACATTCCTATCTTGTGGCATGAGCTAGCGATTAGTCAAAAACAGTGTCCAAGCCACACAACGTGGCTTTGGTTTCCCTCTCCAGATGTCGGAATTGGTACGACTGTCAATCTTATCCCGCGCCTCCAGGAAATAAAGGAATAACATCTAACCGTCCTATCATAGGATTGGGTTGGACAGACTTACGAAAGATCTCCTTTCAACCACTCCAAGACTTGTTTCATCCTCCTGAAGTGGCTTTCATGTATTCAATTCCCTGTCCGACGAATCAAGAGAATTTTCAAACATCTGTGAGATGAAGTGGGCAATATAAGCATGAATTCTTTGAGCGACCAATCTAGAGAATTAATTTGTTGGCAACATGCATAGATGCAGCCCACTGATCCTCTCCATAAAATTTGTCAATGACTGTGGGTGCTTGCGTACAACAATAACTTGGTCACCGAGTCAACAAAACTGCAGGTTGAGCTAGTAGGCTTAATTACCAAATGCCCGAGAAAGATTCCTTGGAACTAAGTTGCAAAATATCTCTCTTACTTAATTATATATTTTGATAGGCCAAAAGCAATATAGCCAAGAGCCAACGTATTAAGGTTGCATTTGGTAGCCGGCAATCTATTCAGATTGCTAGTAATTTAAAGGGATCCCATCAGATTATCATATTTGGTATGCTTTTTAGATTGGTAATTCAAATTACCTCCCATGAGGTAATTTGGATTATCAATGAGAGAGGTGACTATCCAGATTACCACATATTTGGTAATGTTGTAATAAATCTTTTAGATAAAAATACCCTTAAGAATTCGAACGATCTTCTTCCTCACGATGGGCAACGAAAAGAGGGGAGGCCAAAACCGACGCCCTCCTCCACAAAATCCGACCGACAACAATCTCAAAATCGACGAATCGACAGGCCTCCACCATCTTCCAACCGTCGGCTGTCGGTAGTCATCGGAAAGCAAGAGGAAAATGTCGATCAAGACGGGATCCGACGACCCTTGTCCCCCCCTTTTTTTTGTTTGTTTAGTTAATCGGGCCACCGAGAGCTACGTCCGATGTCGCCAGCTACCCAGATGTTGCCATCGGAGTCACCGTCGCCTCTCCGAACGGTGGTCTACAGTCACTGTGCGGAGAAGAAAGAGGACACGACGTGGAGGAGCTGGCAGTCCCTTTCTCCCTCTTTTTCTTTTTGTCTAATGTGAGTAAGAAAAGATCGGGCTTGACAGGGATCAAGCGATGCCAGTCGCCTCTGACGGTGTCGTGCCAAACAACCATGGAGGTGGGTGCAGAGGACCGACGGCACGGGTGGGTGAAGGCAGCGATGGAGGCGGCTGCAGAAGGCATGGGTTGCTGGTTCGTCGGAGGGCCAGAGGATGGTACAGGGGGTGGCACGGACGGTTGGGGGCCGGGGGCAGTGCTAGAGATGCGACTGTCGGGGGACTGAGGGCGGATGGCCAAAGGGCCGAGGGCGGAGCAGTCGAGGTTGGGGGTTGTGGCGTGCGGGGAAAAGAGAAGAAAGAAAAATAATAATATAATATAATATATTATATATATTATATATTATAATATTTTTTTATTTTTTATTCTGAAAATTGAAATTTTGTGCATGGGGTCTGATTTTTAATAAATTTGATTTAAAAATATTTAAATTTTGATATTACATTACCAGTAATCTGAATATCATACCAAACATGTCAATCAAAATTCTCAATAATTTTACTGAAATATTACCTGCATGTATCAAATACAGTAATCAATATTACTAGCAATCTATTCAGATTATCAGATAATCTAGATTATCACTGCTTGGCAATGTACCAAACACAATCTAAAAGCATCTTAATTGGAGAGAGTTAAGCTCTGAAATAGAATAAAATAATGACTTACATTCCAACTATTTGGTTGAAAAATCTTATTTCATTCTGATTCTACGAAGAATAGAAATGCTCCAACCCTCCTTAATCCAACCGGCTCTTTCTAATATTCAAATTTGATTCCGACTTTAATCACGACTCAAACAGATTGGGATATGATTTTTTTATTTTATTTAATCAATTCCAATTCCGAACCGGTTGCAAACCAAACGCATCCTAAAATCCATCACACACACCTTCATTTTAGAAATGCTTTATAACTAAGAGGCTTGTTGGTGTTTGTGTCAGTGAGCCAATGCGGGCAGCTGATTTAGGAATGTATGGCCGAGATGAGTCCATGGACCTGTGGAGCCTTTCATCACTTGACCACGC
Source organism: Elaeis oleifera (assembly GCA_000441515.1). Taxonomy (NCBI): domain Eukaryota; kingdom Viridiplantae; phylum Streptophyta; class Magnoliopsida; order Arecales; family Arecaceae; genus Elaeis; species Elaeis oleifera. The sequence goes on along the minus strand of KE505211.1, from coordinate 16,943 downwards.
TTTGGAAAGCGCCCAACTTGCCTTGGAATCACTCTTAAAAGAAAGAGGTCCCGGCCTCCCTCTTAGAAATGGGCATCAAAGTGTCCTTCGCTATCTTACGATACCTCTCGGCCTCCTAATCTAACCTGTTGCAGGTGAAGGTCGTTGTACTTTTCTCACATTCCAATTCAAACAAGATTCCAATATTCTCGCTAGTGAGAGTTCTTATTGAACACGCACTGTGTGATGTCCCCACCCACCAATTGCAGTTCCATTTTCCATTCTTTAAGCTTTTTCTCATATCTAGTGCCCCACATTCTACCATTAAAAGACATTGTGGTGCATGCATGTTTAGACCATAAACCAAATCCTATCTTATGAGACTTGTACAATCGACTTATTACATCTCTTAGCAATTTTTAGAGTTAGATCGCATGTGATTTACAATCAACTTATTGGCGGATTTACCTGTTCCAAAATAGTACTCGAATCATCAGCATCACAAGCTGGACCATAAGATCACAATTGGACAAGCTCATGATTGACCTCTCATTCGTTGTGTCATTCATATGAGGCCCATCTCTTTCGCAAAAGTTGCTAAATTCTTCATGAGAGCTACGTGCACGAAGTCACAACATTCTGAGCGAAATTGTCACCAGGCCAACATTGGGTTACGCAAGGTTGGTCTGGAGCACTTTGTCATAGTGCTAGATATGATTATGACTGCCCAGCCACATAATATGAGCACGGGGGCAATATTCATTTGAAGATTGCCCCACCTAACCCCGCCTAGAAGATTTCCAAGATATATGTTGTTCAGGAGGAGAAGGGGAAAACTGTGGGTGGAAGCATGGAGGGGATTCTACCGTCTACCTTTTTTTTTTTTCTTGGGAGTAGGTCTACCATGTGAATTTATTAACCGAGCCACTTGGCACCTCCACGTCCACCAAGTTTCTTTTCTTTTCTTTTCTTCTGTTTAGAAGGGAACCGGCAGATGATGGGCTAGCAACAGCGGAGAGTAACCCTCCATAATATTCTTGGTAGAACAATCAAAAATTCTACCAGCTTGGTCAGCCGTCATATTCAATGAAACCAACTAGTTGAGTGGCTCTCCAAGAGAGGCCATAAGTGTGTCACACACATCCAATGCTGAGGAAACTGACCAGCTAATTGGCTTAGCCCATGGGCTACAAAAACTAGAGACTTCTATCTGACTTAAAAAGTGATATACAGCTAGCTTACGTTATTGAAAGAAAAGAAAGAAGCAAAGGAAGGAGCTTGGATCTTCAATGACGTATATTGTAGCTTTTATAAACTAATCAATTCTTTATGACCCTTTCTTTTTTCTTTTTTTTTTGTTGGTTGCCTATCCGGGCCTCTCCCGGGAAACATTAGCGTGGAGCACGTGTAAATACTTTTCCAATGTAAAAATGTTTCAGGGCTTTTTATGGTTGGAAGAAATTGTCCATTCTCTTTCCATATTAGAAAAATTCTCTCCCAAGAAAAGTGGATATCAACCCCACCTACTTTGCCTTTTAATCACACGTTCAAAATTTCAATTCTACGTATTCTATTCACCCTACTTAGCTCCTTAAGCACGCATATTCTTCTCCAAAGTATCTCACCAGACCCAAAAATTGCCATCCGTCAAATGGTCGAAGCTGTTGCAGTTCAGCACCACTCTTCCAACATGAACCAATGGGTACATCCAACATTTTAAATAGCGCCCATGGTAACAAAAGCTACATAAAACAAGCAGATTCCTCATAGGAATTCACCAAACTTTAAGATGATTTTGGAATCACGCGTTATGTTGGAGAATTTCGTAAGTTGCCGCTGCCACCTACAGTTTCAAGTTCGCATTCCCAGTCGATGCACGCTCGCTCATCCAATGGAAGCTGATGATCATAATAATACAAATTATGGCAGAACTTTATAAACCATTCGGAATTGGCATAGCCATTTCTTTACCAAAGAAAGAAAAGATCTACGAGCCAATAGCTATTTTCAGTAATCAACCCATTCATAGTTAGAACAAAACCCAACCAGTCTCACCTTGCAATTCGACTCAGTTCGCATTAAGTGATCAAATAACTTGCTAGATTCAAAAGCATGGTCACAGATAAATAACTTAATAATCAGTTCAGCCACTCCTATGACATTCCTTTTAGGGGCTGTGAATCTGATCACAATACAGCTTGAAGCTAAGTTTGCCGTGGATACAATACACTGGAGAACTCTATTTTTGATCCTCTGAGTGACGTCTGGAGAACTCAGCTTGTCTACCTGAAGCCCTCTCAGAAGCATTTACTCCATCTCGAAAAATATAAGTTAAGGTTGACATAACAACATTGGAACCAGATGATGCCACAAGCAATGAAATTTCAATATCCCCATGTTCCGAAAGGTGGGAGGATAATTTTGCATCTCTTTCGACCGATGCTCTAGTTGTTCACTCCTTAAGTATAATTACCTCCATTGCCAACCCAATACTGTTTAACAGTGATTAAAATCTTTTCAGGCACAAGAGGACCATCTTCATGATCCAGCATCTTGGTCTTCCAACGCATGCCACTCACCATTTTCTTCACCTTGTTCAAAACATCAACATCATCACGGAGTATGACCGAACCTTCAGGACGTAAGATGCGGTCCATTTCCAAAAGGATATCTTCCATTTCACACCTGCTTTTTCAACATATGCTTGATAAGTTTTTCAAAGATCAAACATGCCAGAAATGCTACCCGTGCACTGCAAACTAACATGCTGTCTAATGTTTCCATCATCAAGCCTAACAGCCTCGCTACATAGGACTGTAAATGACAGCGACATCCAGACACAGAAAATATAGTTCCTCATTAAAAGGAGAGATCTAGTCTCTCCTTATCTTATGATGGAACACCAGATCAAGGGCAGTGCTATAGCACACATACCATACACATTTTTCATAAATAAGGTTTCATCCTGTCATATGAGCAGTACAATGCTAAACCTAACCTGAAGGTTTCAAACTGGTGTAACCAGTTGGGGTATTTAACCTTTTCAGTAGATCGGCAGAGCACGCGTGCGTGTGTAGAGGAAGCAGCAAGCAAACTGCAGAGCAACAGCTTATGGCAGTAGTAGGAAGCAATAGCAAATGGAGCATCAAGAAATGAGAGGGGAGGTAGCATGGTAAAAGGCCAAGATGCAAAGCAAGAACGGAGGGCCAACACCTGGTCAAGCTGTTGGAGGGGAGCAAGAATGGAAGGGTGGGGAAGATAGAGATTAGTGAGCTAGGAAAGGCATCTAGGGGGTGCTTGGTTGGGGGAGTGAGGGTCTGAAATCAGAATCGGAATGGATGACTCCCATTCCAATCGTTTGGTTGGGAGGAGTCCCATTCCGATTCCGATTCCGAAGTGAAATGGGAATGGCCTAATCTACATAGAACTCAATCCCAACTCTTCTCTATGGATTCAAAATTTCATTCCGATTCCGATCACGAACCAAATGTTTCAGGGGATTTGGCCATTCCGATTTCAATTTCAAGCCACTCCGATTCCCATTCTGATTTCGATTCCAGTCGTGAACCAAGCACCCCCCTAAAGTAGATGAATGGAAGGAGGGAGTAATATAGGCAAAATGTTAGGCATCACAACCATGACCCACCTTCTGACCTGCCCATCATTCTCACCTCCATGATTGAGCAAACTCCATGGAATGGGACATGGTGGAACCAAGGAGAACGATTTGAGGGAATATAGAAAAGAGGTCCAAGGAGGAAGGAGAGTACTCTACCTGTATGCCAGACACCCTTTAGTTTGCTTTAAATTACAAGAGAAACCTTCAAATGGCGGACATTAACTTTGACTGCTACTTCTCATTGGCACTCAGAGTTGTTGCAGCAGATTAAATATGTGATGAAACAAAGATTTAACAAAGAAAAAATAAAAGGACAAAAGTTTGAGGGAAATTTACATAATTGAGGTACGAAGCATAGTATTTGCCCTCAATCTAAGATATTATAGTACTTTGATATAAACTGTTTATCCTTCATAGAACCACTCAATTATTTTTTCTTTCCTTTTTTTTCTTTTTTCTGAATGCAAATCAAGGACTTCATCTTCTCTACATAAGTGCTTGTTCTCATGAAACCATGAAGCTGTTTCAATACAATTTCATATTGAAGGCATCCTAATTATTGCTTCTAGTTCAACATTTAGCAAAGAGCTTACTTCTTAACTAATGACCAATGGCAGTAGCACAATTGACAGCTAAGGCAGAGATCATAATTTAGTTTGGTTTCTCAGAGGAAAGTGAAAAAGAAATCAGAAGCAACTTACTTGTTCTTATATAAGCTGAAGAGACCACTTGCATGTATCAGATCATATGTCCTGGGGTACGTAGAGAAGGCTTCACACCTGGAGCAACATTATAAACATGCAGATTAAATTTATGTAAAACAAGACATCAAGAATCTTTTAAGTAAATTACCAGTCATGAAACTGAGACATCACAAATGAAAAGGCAACAGTCTATACTTATGGGAAACCCTATATGAATAAAACTTACATAAAACAAGATGCCAAGAATCATTTATGTAAATTGTTGGACATGGAACTGAGACCTACCAAATGAAGAAAAACAGTTCATACTCATGAAATGCCCTATATGCATTGTAGCAATTACCTGACTTATATTTGAAGTTCTATCAACCATGTTACCATAAGTCAGTCATTGACTATGCAACTAACAAAAGGACTATTAGATATTAACTAATACAATGTAAAACATGCTTTCTAGTTAAGAAATATGCCACTTCCCATGCTAAAGGCACTCTCATAATCCTCAACAAAATTATCAAACACCGGCCCCTGCAGACCACCTTTATGATCACAGTCACCTTAAATGTTAGCAACCATCTGAAAATAAAGCTTGTTTTAGGATGAAAACTTTGAGATTTTAGAAAAAGACATTCGATTATTTAATAACTAATAATTTTATTTCTGATACCACAGAACAATTAGAGACCAGCAATGGAAGAGTACCTTAGAAGAACAAGAGTGTTATCTATGAAGGATGGGTAGTTCACGGTGACCAGTCTGCATTTTTAAAAACCAGGAGGGGTAGTTCACAAAACATGAAAAGCATAAAATGACATTAGAAAAAAACAATACCCAAAGCACTTTCTATCCCACAAAAGAAGAACATCCAAAACACTTAATATATGGGGGTCTTTAATTCAAAATGTAGTCACTATGATCTACAAAATGGGACATTATCCTGGAAAATAGGCAATAGAAAGGGCCTGTCTGGGAAATCCAGCAGGATTGGGCTGGATTTCCTGTTGGATCATGGATTACATAGTCCATCTAAGTAAGGCCCCTATCAAACCAATGATTCTCCACCCCAAATCCTGTGGGATGAGAAAAAAGGCCTCCATAGGTCGTTTTTCATTCTGCAGTCCAACAGACAAGGACAAGACTTTAAAAAGGAGGCGCTGGCTAAGCTAACAGGCCCAATTCCTATAGGAAATCCAGCCTAATCCTGCTTGATTTCCCAAACAGGTCCTAGGAAGTAACTGTCAATTCACATTCATGGGAAAACAGCATCATAATATACAATACAAAAAAGAAACAAAGAAAGAAAAATCTTTCAGACTTTACATCTCAGCAGAGGATTCCCTTTAAGTTTATTAATATTTTACATCTATAATTAGTGTTTCCGGTGTAGTACTTAGATCATGCAAATGAGCTTAAACAATCCAAATAAATCTATCAAGGATTTGAGTAGCTATCGCCACTAGCATGAGGTGAACCAAACTTAGGTATTGAGCAACTGCCACTGTTTCTCCAATGCAGCCGCTGTGAACTGGAAAATTGAGTGGGATCTGCCACAAGGCCACAAAACTTGATGTTTCTTCTCTATATCAGACCAGTTTCTCCAGACCATGACCTCCTACTGTAGATGTTTTATTGTCTTTGCTAATTAATGTTCTAATCCTAAATCTATTAAATTTACAAAATTTAATAGTAAGCAGCTGATTAGTCAATCCTAAATTCCTAATCTTCTACAGCATATTGCTTATCTATTGCCTTTCCAAGTGCAAACCCTCACCGAAGGCGCCATAACAGGAGCTGGATCCCTTCTCTCTCTGTCCTTTGGCTCGCAACAAGCAGATAAAATACACCATTGTGCCAAGAAAAGATCCCAAAATCAGGCCAACCACCACTATGACAAGCATGAGAAGAGGATGAACATTATATCAAATGATTTTGGCTGGGAGATCAACAAGATGATTCAGATGGGTGGAGAGATAATTCACACAAAAAAAGATCCTACAAATTTCTCCCAACCATGCATGTCATAATTGAATTATATCATCCAGAAGAAAAGATCACTACTGCAAGTTTATCAAGTGTCAGTAAGTTCTACATTTTATCACTATACTCCAGGTGATATACATACATACATATACATATATATGTGTGCTTGCATGTGTGCGTGTGTACAATCCTTAAGTAGAATAATCATACACTCAAGAATAACCATCTATATATGCTGAAGTGTTTCAACCCTAAATTGCACACTGGTAGCAGTAATACATGGGACCAAATCAAACAACCCAATGAACAAGAGCAACCCAATGAACAAGAGCAAGAAATACATGCTCTTTAAACCAGATGTGGTCTTATAGGTAATCTTTATGCTAACCCACTTTTGATTTGCTCAGGCCTTAAACAGATGGTATCCATATCACTCATTCAATAGATAAACCTTTTGTTCTGTAATAATCTCCTTCATATCTGTTGATGACAGTAAATTCTAATAACCAAGGTAACCATAGCAACCAACATCCTTTTGTAAGCGGGGCTTAACTTCAAATCCTTAAATATAAATGGCTAGGAGTGGTTTAAAGCTCGAAGAAATCATGATAAAGGCTTACAATTTGCAGTAAAGAGGTAGTCTGTTGATAAACAGTGCAGAAACTGTGCAACATCTAATGAATTTCAGGTAAAAGGGACTTTCTCAAAACATTTCATACAGAAGGGTTTTACAATGGAAACCAAATGGAAAGCATACCAGTCATGATATATGCCAATCAGACCTCGCTCATAGATAATGCCCAAAGTATCTATCTCTGAGATGGTAGGAACAACATTCATTACCCATGACTTTGGTGATTCAATTGCTGCTGCAAAACTTCCAAAACCTGCATTCATGTCCATTATGTTTCGATACCTCCCTGAGCTGATTAAATTATTCATCTTCTTATAAGCATTAACATGCTTCTTCCATAATTTTTTGTCCTCCTCATAGGCCTGCTTTGTGACACCTGGAACATATCCCCCAGCTATTCTGGGAGGAACAGCAGATAGTCTATCTGGAAACCTTTTTAACTGTCCTCCAGCTACTTCATCTTGATTGTTACTGCTGGGAAGGGAGTTATGCATACTTCCATCTTCTTGTACCTACAATATATCAAAGAAAAGATTAATATCAAATAACCATCTGAACTTGCCATAATATGTTACAGATAGAGAATAAGGTAGCGTTTCTAGCAATAAAAGACTCTTCTGCTGCCTTAATGTTTGGAGGAACTGGGGAGTGACTTTCCACATTTCTATAGTGGAAAAAACACCAGTAAGGGAAAGGTGTTACTGTGAGGTAGTCTGATACACATAACATGTGGTTGCGGTAAATGTGGTTCCCACCACTGCAGGGTTTGAGGAGGGTCAAATGTACATAGCCTTATCCCTACATGTGGAGAGGCTATTTTCGTGTATCGAACCCATGACATCTAGGTCACAATGGAGCAGCCTTACCGTTGCGACAAGACCTGCCCTCTCTATAATAAAATGTTTTTAATAAAAAAATCCTTTAGCTTCAGATGTCATAAAAGGCATAGGCACCTCTTTACTTTCTCTATAACCAAAGGACATTTTTAAGTTCAAGGGGCAATTCTATCCAGAACAATACTATGAAGGAATGATAAATCAAGTTGCTGACATAATTAGATCATCCTTTACGTCAAAGATACATGGACAAATGAATCACTAGACAGTAACTTTTCCTTGCAAAACCAGAACCACTCTTACTACAAAACTGCACCTCCCTAGCATGTTCTGTAAGAACATTCAAACATTTTAAACGACAGGGCATACTTCAGTCAAAAGGATAACTTACATACCTAGACTGCTGACATAAAGCACTGTCAATACATTACATATGGCATACAGATGATGGCAAATAAGTAAAACAATGTATGCACTCAATTACTGCCAAAAATATGATACTAATATTGGCAGAAGTGACTAGACCAATGAAAATAGTGCAAAAAAAAAAAAAAAGCCTTACCAATCCACCTTGATATAATGCAAATAATGAAAATATAAACATGAAAAGTGAAATATACAGAAGCATACCAAACATCATCAGAATTTGCAGTTTTGCACATCCTAACAGAAAGATCTTTTCTCCTATGGCATGCATCTGCATTTACTTTCTTCTTCCAAATAGCAATATCTCCTTTTTCATACTTCTTTTCCCAGCAAAGCATTTCAGCCAACTCCTCAATTCTACTCTGTTCCTCCTTGAGCTCATCCCTAGATCGCTTCCATGTCTTATAGTAAGTCTTCCAATTAATAGGAGGACCAGACAATATCCAGTATCCTCCAGGTCTGAGGACTCTATCTACTTCCATCATGTACATCCCATCTACATAAATGAACCAGTGTCTTAAAAGATATAGATGACAGAACATGTTAAAGAGCTGAAAAATATTAAGTCAGTTTGCAACATAGTTGAGGACTTAAGTTGTTGTGAAGATGGTGTAAGTCATAAAATTATGTTTGTTTCTGTTTGGTTTATTAATGCTCACCATTTGACGTCCACGGAATTAAGCAGCGAGAACATTGAGCCATATCAAAGGCTCTAGATGGATATGGAAGCTTTATTGTTCCAAGCACCCCAATTACTGCAGGAACACCTCGCTCTAGAGCAAACTGTACTTGAGCTTCATGTGAGTCCCTTGGTGCAAAGGACATAGCCAATACATTCTTTTAGGAGGTAAGCACCCCAGCTTGCAACCTACATGGACATTCTGGAAGTCAGTCCAACAACAATAATGAATCCAGATGCACCAAAAATGCAAAAAGCAGGTAAGAACAAACTGATAAACCATAAAGAACAAGGCAAATAGAAAAAGTGAAGATAGAATATTTTCTTAAATAGAAGTAATTGTGAATTAATTTCCTAGACCTTCTCATCTTTCCACTGAGTCAGTTTCTTTAATGTTCTGAGACCTTCGCATGGTCCATCAAGGTTTGGTGCTCCCATAATATACCAAAGTTAAATTAAATTGAAAGGACTCAGACGCATGTGCACAGAAACACATGCATGCACACATGCACGCACGCGTGCACACACACACACACACAGTAAATTAACAAATATATGACCTCAAGTTTGAACATACCCCACAGCCAGTATCAAGTGCAGTTCTAACAGTTCCATCTGCAATTGGAATAACAGATGCAAGTTCATCAATATATGCATCTGCTCCCTGAGGAAACATTGTTCCTCCACCTGGAAATTTAAATACATCACCCTCAAGTTGAACCCAATTCTGAACAGCTTTCTCAATCGTCAAGCTTTTGTAAGGAACATTTGCATAGGGCACATAGTCACGGCTCTTTGGCCAGGGGAAAGGAGTCACATAACCTTCAGGTGCTGGGATCAGACAATGTAATTTCTCGTTCTCAGGAGGGCAGTGCCTCTCTCTGTAGGCCATATTTTCTCTTGGAAATTTCATTGCTCGATTTTGATCTTGACAAGGACTATAATCTGTGTAATGAATGTCACATGGTTCAAACACTTTCACTTTTAATTCAGAAGGTTCCAGGCTAACTCCACCACTATGATGAGTCTCAAAATTTAAATTTGGCAGTGTGGTACAATCTGTTTCTTTTGTAACCATAAGAGCTATGCTATCACCCTTCCAATACCACTCCTTTGCCATGCACCCAGTACGTAGAAGAAACAGCACAGCCCAATCACAATAATTATTGACATTGAGCTGCGAGTCCTATGGTCTGTTGGGCTCATGTTTGGGGCCATCATATACCTGAAAGAAATGAAATCTTACTTTAGATTGTCTAAATAGAAAATTAAATTTACAAATATGCATTACTTTATTAACAATCTCAACCAGTAGTAGGTGACAAAAACTGTGTTTATAGAAGCAGACAGGCCCCACACCCAAGAGTGAATATAAATAAAAGTTGCAATATTATTGGATTTGAACAATAAACTGAGCAAAGTAAAAAGTTACAGCATTACAGGTTTAAAGAAAAGATAAAGCTTGTCAAGTAACAAATTCATCAAAGAATAATTACCACTCTGCTCATTTAATTAAGTTGTTCATCAGTTGCATGTGTTTTCCTACCATATTTGCCTATCACAGTCAATCACATGTAAGGCTGAGATTCTTCACCAAAAATCGTTGAAGACAAAGTGGACAAGCAACCAGTGTTCCAAATTCAAGATCTGATGCACAATACTTCTAATTTTAAACCAATTCTGTCTTCTATTTCCCAATAAAGGAGAAAGGCTTATTTGATAACTTATATTAAATTAACAGTGTTTGTCTCATTCCAAGCAACCTTTTCTCTCTCATATATTCTACACTTAGTTCCATCTATAAACAAAGGTTCTGCCAAATATACCTCATCATCACCAAATTATTAGGAGCAAGCATACATACGGGCACTAAAGTAGGGATGATTTTAAATCCCGTGAGATGGAGGTGCCTCGGTTCTCCATGAATAGGCCTGCAAATGGGTCAGGTCGGATCGGGTCTTGAGTGATCCCGATCCGACCCGATTTCTTGATCGGGTCTTGATATTGGATCCATACCCATCCCAATAAAAAATCAGATCGGGTCGGGTCGGGTCCATGGCCGAATTTATTGACCCATTGGATCA
>KE505210.1:440946-456616 GCA_000441515.1 Elaeis oleifera | reverse complement strand
AAAAATTTAATTAATTAATAGTGATAAAAATATTTTGATCGTAAATAATTATATTTACGATGAAAAATTTATGTCACCAATATTTTTTTAAATTTGATTTTCATAAAAAATTTTAATTAAATTAATAGCGATAAAAATATTTTCATCATAAAATAACCATATTTATGATGAAAAATTTATGTCACTAATTTTTTTTTAATTTGATTTTCATAAAAATTTTATTAAATTAATAGTGATGAAAATATTTTCATCACTATTAATTTAATATTTATTAGGGACAAAAATTTTTATCGAAAATTATGATATTTGTGATAAAAAATTTACATCGTTAATACTTTTTTAAATTAATTTTCATAAAAATTTTAATTAAATTAATAGCGACGAATATAATTCATCGTAAATAATTAATTTCGTTGCAAACTATCTTTTTTTACGACTAAAAGTTTTCATCGTAAATAGTTTTTGAAAAAATAATTTTTTAATGATGAAAATTTTTTATCGATAATATTGATTATTTATGATGAAAATTTTTTTCATCATCAAAAATTATTAACGATGGTATTATTGACGATTAAATATTAGCGATGAAATTTTCATCACTAATAACTATTAGCGACAAAAATTGGTTATTAGCGACGAATTTTTTTCGTCGCTAATATCTTGTTTTATTGTAGTGACTCTTAAATTATATGGTCAGTTGGATTTGTTAAATAATTAAATTATGACTCTTAATTATTTAAATTTATTCGCTGCATGGTTTTGATATCCAAAAGATTTTGGCTGCTAGGATGTGCAACATCCAGCTGTTACATGGCCTGCTTCCTTTTGGGTATCCATGTATTCGATACCTTTTATTATGAATGCTTGTTGAGATGATGTTCTTTTGGTAATATATGTCGTATCATGCACTATATCAATCTGGAAGATCCTTTGGATTGTATTAGGATAAATAGTGTGTTACAAAGTATTGAGGGCATGGTGGTTATTTGGTCCTTTTTTCTTGTTTGTGGGGGCAGGCGTAGGAGTGGGTATTCCAATGTATTGATAGCAATTTGCAAGCTCTTATCAAGCTTCATTAGTGTAGTTTCTGAATCAAGTTAATTAATGGTTGGAGGTTGAAGTGCATTTGTTCATCCAAATGTAGCTGGTTTGGAGGAAGTTTCCTGACCAGCTGATTCATCACTGATTAATTAAGCTAAAGTCCTCGGAAGTCCACGTGATCCATATACTGTCCATGTTTGATTTGAAGACCTAAATATACTTGTCTGCATTTGTTACAGCTGCATCATTCTTTGCATTTTCGACGTATGGATGTCCATTTCCCATGTTTCTGTTCTTGGTTATGAAGGGAGCTCAAAGTGTTTTGTGATCTAACAATCCTTAGAGTTTGTATTGTGATTTTATTGTGCCGCCGCCTCCCCTCTTTTTTCTTTCTTTTTTTTTTGGAAGGGTTTTATTTCCCCTTGCTGTACTCATGCTGCTGCCACTGGATGTGCTCTGAAAATGCTATTTGACCATCCTCATTTGAGACCATGTAATACTGCTGTGTTATTCATGTTCATGTCTTAACCGTATCTTGGATCCATGTGTGCCATATCATTTGTAAGCTCCGTGATGGTTGTTTTATTTGAATATTCATATATCCCTAATTCTTGTTGGGAAAGTGGATTTTTTTATTCCCTCCATGGTATGGTTGTACTCTTATTTGTATGTGGCATATAGGTAGCCATATGTTGTTTGAAGTTGTGGTCATAGAGTCATGGTATTTCACTTATTGTTCTCTACCATTATCAATAGTTTGTACATAGGAAATGATACGTAATACCAACAATGTTTCACTGCTAGATTCACCTCGTTTGAGACTTTCAAGTGGTCATTGTAAAATTGGACTATTCTGATGTTGCTCCAACCCATGTTTGGCCTATTACTTTATTGCATTTTGTTTCCACTTTTTTTAAAAAATTTAAAACAGAGCAAATGCTCAACCTATCTTCATCAAGAAACTTGGGGCATCCATTAGAGGAGGAATGAGATAGTCCCAAGAGAAACAAAAAAAAAAAGGGCCATGGTGGAATACAGTGAGACTTGCAAAGATGCACATTGAAGCAGAATCAGAAAGAGGAATAGTCACAACTCTGTTTAGGAGGGACGGATTTGCCAAGATGTGCAGTAGGAAGTTTTTATAATTTAGAAAAATTTAATTGTTCTCTAAACTGATAGAGGGAGATTTAAGCTCCAAAACTCTATTAATCCATGCAGAAGAAATTTCTGATCCTTTCCTGAACGAGAAGGAAAACTACTCCAGAAAGGGTCATGAGGATTGAAAATGTTACTTCGAAAGGTAGAAGCTCTTGCCATCTTCCCCATTCTTCCTTTATTCAGCCCCATATCCTCATAATATGCAGCAGTGATCTATTTAGTCCAAGGTGTATCTGAATCAACGAACAGTCTCCATCCCCATTTTGTCAACAAAATTCTATTGAAGTCAGTTAAGAGCATGGGACCTCCATTGCTCTTAGTTTTGCAGACAACCTAGCAGTTAACAAAGGTCGTAATCAAAGAAGTTGGCAGCCCTTTCACTCCTACTTTTATCCATTTTGCCTCCAAGGCATGCTAAGAATAAAGACAGGAAGTGGATGGGTAGAGAAGAAAGCACAAAATTCAGTAGCACAAGTCATAAAATAAGAGGAATTGACCTTTCCAACCCTTGATCAAAGTTCTGAAGGAGTGGTTGCCAGTCACTCCTAGATAGCCTTGGGTGCACTACAACAGATCGATCTTAAAGAGATGAAAAATACATCACCTTAAGTATGAAATTACGTCACTTAAAGTTTTGGAGATGAAATAAAAATTGAAACTGTGCAGGCATTGCTAAAAGCTTTGGGAACGCGGCTTTAAAAACATTGAATATATTGTCACATATAGTTAAGTGACTAGTAGTATGTCACCTTAACTAAAATATTTATCACCTTATAGACATATTAGGCTATATATTTTATCACTTAAAAGCGTGTGTATTATGACGTAACCAGATGTCACCATAGACATGCTTAGTTGACAAGCATATTTGTCACCATATTCCTCTTTAAAGTGACGAAATACTACATCGCTTTTCACAATCCTAAGGTGATGAAAATTTGCATCACAAAAATTCACCTAAGGTGATGAAAGACTACATCGCCTTTGACAATCTTGAGATGACGAAAATTTTCATCACAAAAAATGCACCTAAGGTGACAAATATTGTCACCATAATCGAGCTTATGTGAAAATTATTTTTTCGGATCACTGCAGCATATTTTGGTGATGATTACTGTCACCATAGGCATTTTTAGGCGACAAAACATGGTTTAAATTAAAATGGCCTTTCTCTAACACTAGTATATCTTTTAAGTTTAATAAGCAATCAAATAAATGTGGGTCTCCATAAAATAAATGTGGATGGAGCATGGAAACAAGATCGAACAGGGTGTGTTGTTGGGATTATAATTAGGAACCATGAAAACAGGGTGTGTTGTTGGAAACAAGATCAAACAGGGTGTGTTGTTGGGATTATAATTAGGAACCATGAACGCATATTTAGGCCCCAAGAATGAAGAAATTTGAGCAAGCTCTTTCATCTGAGGTTGTAGAAGCAATGAAATTATAAATATCTGACTCTCTAAGTTCATAAAAGGGTTGGCTGAAGATGAGCCTGATTCTGATGGACGTGTAGACATTTGTGATAGTAGAAGTTGCTCAAACATTGCAAATTTTGATCCGAGTGCAGCCAGCTCCTTCATCTTCATGTTATCCTCCTTCATTTTGTTGTTGTCCTCCTTCAAAGCAATATTGTCATCCTCATCCGGGATCTGCTTCATCCAAGATGGACCCACAACATAGGAGCTGTAACCACTTTCCCTACCTTGAAAATAATGGCCATTGATGTTCATTGCCTCAGCATATATCTCATCCCTATGAGGTGTTGTCTCACCATCCGGAACAAGACGATTCTCGATCTCCTTTATCTTTTCCTATATTACCAAAATTATAAATGATAATCATATGTTGGATGTCTCCTAATTAACCTCTCAAAATTAGTAAAAATTTTTCAATAATGTACTAGTAGATAACCAAAGGATAGAGAAAGAAGTATAAACAATGCAGAGAGCAGCAAAATCAATAAAAAGAATGTATAAATAATGCTTACATATATACGCAGAAATTCATCATCGTGAAAACCAGACTCCTCATCCCCTGCACCAGGCACAGCACTCCATACTTCACTAGTTGGAGCCAACTCACCTATTTCCTTATCAATCTGTAATACAAACATTATCAATAAATAGAGTTGCTTGTCCCAAAAAAAGTCGAGAAAACAAAAATAAGCACCAATAGATCCTTACCATATCGTATTCATGTTGGAGGAACGGGATTGGACCTCTTGTATGCTTGATTTTTACCTTAACACGGCTAGCTGCACAACTCTCGCTCCTTGCCTACGGTCCAACAGTCCTTAAATTAATACTTCTAATTACTAAAAATCATACAGTTGAATGTAAAAATAGATCCACTTAAATTTTTATTCTTAGATGATTCAATCTATAAAAAGAATGTGATTAAAACCTTTCACTCGTATTCTTTGAGAAGCTCTTGCTTCATACACTCTGGCATAGTATCTAAGAGATGGTCAATGCGCTATGCATCTGTATTGCATTGGAGATACACCTTTCGATCTTATAATCAGCCCTCTCCAAAGCCTCTCTTATAATCAGCCCTTGCTCTATTACGTATATGCATCCAGTTTTTATCTGGAGCCATTCCCTAAAAGAAACTTTAAATTAACATATATGTCAAAGATAAACAAATTGTTCACACATTTTATTATGATCTAAGGGAACACAAAACAACTCATACAGATATGAACTTCATGCAGCAAAAATAGAAAACAAACAAGATGAAGAAGAAGAAGAAGAAGAAAACACATCTATAAGCCCAAATTCACATCATTATCTAACCAATTGCCTTAGCAGCAGATAAAAGAAAAATAACCACGGAGAGGAACCTTCCTTTTTTTTTTTTTGCGTGGGATCAGCGGGATCAGCAGGGAATCTTTCTTTTTTTTTGGTGCATGGGATCAGCGGGATCAGCAGGTGCGCAAGAGAGAAGGAGGGAAACAGGGAGGAGAGGCGCGCGATAGATCGGAGGAAAACAGGGAGGCGCGCGGAGGGGATTGGAACTTTTTTTTTTTTCCTTTCGCGTGGGATCAGCGGGATCAGCAGGGAGTTTTTTGTTTTTTGCGCGGGATCAGCGGGCCGGATCAGCAGGAACCCTTTTTTTTTTTTGCGTGGGATTAGCGGATCAGCAGGCGCGCGAGAGAGAAGGTGGGAAAACAGAGAGGCGGCGTGCGAGAGGGGTACTTTTTTTTTTATTTGACAATAGTATAACACGTTACCGTAAGCTCTTCTATTTTGGCAATTGTACATGCACGACTGGAAACCCACCATGATAGCCTGATTCTGTAGTAGTGAAACAGGAACCTGAAGGTAGGGGCTAGATCATATTAACTTCAATAAATTCAATGATTTTTCATAAAATTATTTTAACATCAATTAAATCTGAAACAAATCTTCTTTAAAATTATATTATCACTCAAAGAGAGACCTCAAAGTGCATGCATGCATAAGGCTGCAAATGGATCGGGTTGATCTATGATCCAATCCGGACCAACTTGTTTAGAGTAGATCCAATCCGTTTAAAGGATCCATGGGTCGAATCGGGTTCTAAAATTAGACCCGTTCAATTTTTGGGTTGAGTCTGGGTTCACTGAATTTGGATCCGATCCGATCCGATCCGAATTTAGTATTGGATCCAACATATAAACTATAGATCAAATAGACTAGGATTATACATCGATCTAACCTGATCCAATCCGATCCGATCCGACCCAAATAATCCAATGGGGTAAATTTTTACCATGGTTCCGATCCGATCTTCTATTGAGTTGGGTCTGGATTCAATATTAGGATTCGATCAAGAATCGGATCGGATCAGAGTCACTCATGATCCAATCCGACCCAACCCATTTGCATCCCTACACGTGCAAACACACAGAGACGCCTCACTACACACGCAAAGCAAGAGACTCAACAATACCATATACTTAGATCAGTTCATTCAACAATACCTTGCTAATTGATTAATTAATTATGCTTCATCTGGATTAATTGTGCTTCACCTGTATTAATTACATATACATTACTCCACCTCAAAGCGCGCGCACACACACATAGAGCAACAGATTAGACAGAGCAATCAAAGAAATAGAAGATTAAAAGAAAAAGAGAGATTAAAACAATCAGAGAAATAGAGAGTTTTTTTACAGCAATTTACCAATTTAAGGAAGCATTCTAAAGAAGTTTTTGGTATTTTATATGATTAATTGATGTTATATAGTTCTATAATTAAATTTCATATTTGAATAAATTTGTTGATGAATTTAGATAATTGACAAAGTAATTTATAGTGTAATATAGCATAATTTTTGAAATTTTTTTACTTTAATTAAAATGTTATTCAAAATCATAGGTGACAAGAGCATGTCAGCAAAAATCATCATTAAGAGATGAATGATACGATTGGTGGTTAAAACAGTACTTTAAGTGACGAATTAACGGTTCGTTCCTATATTCATACATTTTGTGACAAAGAGCTTACATTGTCAAGTTAAGAGCTATTGATTTTAAGAGACGTTGTTCTTTTACTGTAACAAAAGCATTAGTTTAAGGTGACGAATAATTAAGTTAGTCACTAAATTTTATGTTTTAATGATGTATACGCAATACTTATTGCCCTACATATCTTTATATAGATATACAGAAATGACTTGCACTTGTCGTATCTAAAGATATAAGTTATTGTAACAAAAGAGCTTTTGTCACCTTAGCTCGTCACCTTAGGTTCTAACTATCGTAGTGGTGTGAGTGCAAGTCCAGGATAGGTAATAGAGCATTCATTAATGGTGCAATCAAGAATACTCGCTATTCCTTTAGAAAGCCTCCTACTTTTATCAAGCTATTGCCATCCCTAGTGGCAACCCATTTATCAAGCTCTATTAGGCTTATTTGTGTAGTATATAAATGCATATAGTGGATCTGTTAAGCATTTATTTAAGGATAAATTACATTGACATCTTTTCAACTATTCACAATTTGCACTTGCACTCTAAATGTTTCAATTTTTCCAATTGGACCCAAATAGGTACAATAGATTGCAATATGATCTAGACGTCCATTTGAGCTGTAATGCCGTTAACAGCAAATGTGAAATAACTAACATTACCTTGGATTTTGTTCTCGCCAAAAGGCAACTCCTTTTCTAATTTAGCTAATAAGGGTATTGATGAAATTTTATATCTAATCTTATCTCATGTAACAATCACGTGTTCATAGATTCTCATTGAAACGAATGGCTGGGCTACATTGCAATCAAAACCTATGTTTTGGAGTCTAATTAAAATAAATAGAACTTTGGGGTTATATATGCAAATCATAAAAAAGTTAAAGAGGTGTCGCCACGTATTATATACTCATAACTCAAAAGTTCTGCATAGACCACCTTTGTTACTAATATGCTCTCACAAACCTTTAGCCGTTCAAGGGTTAGAACTTTTGAGCTACGAGTATATAATACCCCGGCAGTCTCCAATTCAATTCTTAAAACTTGACAGTTGGGGTTATAATCGCATGCCTGGCCAACTACGAGAATCCAGTATTAGCTACTGCTATATAAAACCTGAAGCCTCTTACACGCAAATAGCTAGTGTGAAGATGGGGACAATCCCGTGTCAACTGTTACTGTGTAATGTCCAGCGGATACGAGGAAACTGATCGGTTCTCCTACCTGTTTTCTTCCATTTCCTCTATTTCTTCACCACCCATGATTGGCCACTCCTCCCCCTCCTCCTAAATCTCCTATTTGAGCATTGTCCATTTCCCCTCGATCAGAATTTGACTAGAGCCTTTCTGCCTCAATTTTTGAGGTAAACCCTTCTCCCTCTTTTCTTCTTCCCTAGCTCGCCCATTCTTCTCCTTGTGGGTGGCTTGTTGATGCCGAACGCTCACTACTCCCTGCCACATAGGTAGGGTCGATCCCAAGCACTGGCTCATTGCTCTGATAGACATCATTTGGTTGCGGTTGGATTTAGCAAGAAATCCCTGACATGTACACTAGTTATTACTATATGTATTATATATCGACTATTTAAATGCATATTTATGAAGCAAAATTATTTTGAGTTGCATTCATCATGATATGGTCATGTTTTGATGGCATAATTGGTTAAACGTATTAAAACCTAGAATAAGATAGAAATTAATTAAAAAGAAGTATTGGGCTAGCCACGTTAATTATAGATAGTTAACCATGAGTAGTAATGTTGTGTGTGAATAGCCAACCATGGGCAAGAATGTTATATGCATATAGTCAGCCATGTCTAAAAATGCGATGTATGAATAGCCAGCCATGGATAGGAAGATGGTATGTAAGTAGTCAGCCACCTGTAGGAACATGATATAATTCACCTGTCATGAGTAGAAGCATGATCATAACTGGGTCCAATATCAAAAAGATGATTGGACATTTCAGGATTAATTGTCATTGAGTCTTACATGAATTAATTGTTGAGAAAATATTTAATTGAAAATATGGTTATTATTAGCATATTTGGTTTATTAGATGGCAACCATATTTGATTATTGCTTATTTTTATGATACTGCTTACATCATGTTCACATGAATGGTTATGATACAAAGACTGATCAATAACAGACCTCAAAAGACCATCTAGTGTAGATCGGATAATGATAGATCTTAAAAAAGGACATCTTTTGTGGGTCGAATTAGAGATTTTGAAAAGATATTAACCTTCGATCCAATGTCATGATACAGACCTAAACATAATTATAAGTAAGTTGAATAACTTATCCAACAGGCAGAAATACATGGCTAATAGGCTAAGTTATGTTCGATTAGCAGACTAAATTACTTAGACAATATGATGAAATACACAGTTACTAGACTGATTACTATTAGAAAAATCTCAATTTTAGACCAGGTATCAGAAAAGTAGGCCAAAATACCAAAAATGTAGGCCAATACGCTAAGAATGTAGGTCGATATACAAGAGTGCAGGCCGATATGACAAGGATGTAGGTTGATACGTTAAAAGTGGAGATCAATATGCTAGGAATGTAGGATGATATGTTAAGATGCAGGCCAATACACCAAGAATGCAGGTCAACACATTAAGAATGTAGGCCAAGGGTGTAGGCCAATATGCTAAATGTGTTGGTTAAGTAACTGTAGTGTATACCATGAGGGCAAAAGTTATCAGTCTGGGATGAGGCCTTAATGGAGCAGAGTTTTAGAACAGTGGCTTGCCAATAGCTATATTAATTAGTTTACATACATCATTGCATTATGTATGTTGATGTACTTGCATTGGGGATTTTTTTATTGAGCTGGTTAGCTTATATTAGCTGTTTGATGATTTTATAGTCAAAGCCTCAGGATGTATAGCTTTTGATGGAAGTTGATCCATTTGTGAGCAAGAAATGAAGTGCTAGATTTTTCTAATACCAATGGATGACAATAATTTATATCTGGATTGTTCTATATTGTTATTAAATAATATTAGCATAACTTGATCTATTTTTGGAAAGATTAATCTTTTGTGAATCATCCAGTAGGCCCAATGGAGTGTACGGCTTTACCATGTGGTCGATCAAAATGATAGGTTGAGGCATGATAAAGCATGCTAGATATGCACATGCAAATCCTAATGACTTACATGTGGTATATGCATGATGTGCAGCAAAGAACCATATAGGCCTGAGGAGTGATGGAGAGATCAGCTCACTCTGCATTTGGTCATGGATGACAGGTGCAAGAGTTATCCTTCACAACTCTTTGTGTTATATATCACTTCGTGTTCACCATCACCTCTATTGAGATTGAGTAAATTTCTTTATTTCTTCTTGGCAGAGTCAGGATTAAAATAAGAAATGAAAATTATAACATGACTAGTGGCTACATTCGTAGATGGCCGACAAATCCTTACTCTTCTTTATATTACTTTGTTATCTCCAACGGTCGGAATGAAACGGACCGAATAATATCTATTCAAATTTATTTCATATCTAAATTTATTTAGATATAGATAGAGCATCCAACTAATACTAATATTTATATCTATATCTATATCTATATCTATTAAAAAAAATGGATATGGATATGAATAGATACGTATCCGATCCATGTCCAAATATCCAGTTTATTTTGTAACCCTATTTAATTTATATAGTACTCCTGAACTTTTAATAGAAATATATAATATTTTATGATGCAATTAATTTGATTTACCTTATACTTAATAATATCTTTGATTCTATAGTTATAAAGTTTAATAATTCAATTTATGTTTTATTTATATCTATATTTTTAGTATCCGATTTGTATTTATATCTATTTAAAATATATATAGATATAAATTTTTGCATTCAACTAAATTCATATGCATATATATATTTGTAAAATAAAATAAACATGGATATGGATGTACTAAAATCTATCCAATTTCAATCCTACTAAAGGGATCACTTTCAATAGAGAATACAAAAAGCCACCAGTCAAATTTGATATTTGACTGCTAATGGAGCTTACTAATCAGACCTAGATGAGATTAAATACATGTTGGACGTGCATTCAATAGCTACATAATGTGGATGGTTTCTAATTTGTTTTTGCTATTTGGAGCACAAGCTGAGGAGACAACATTTATTCCTATAAGCATAGCTTGTGTCACTAGGATATGTGGCTTCTAGTTATATTCAAAACCTTATGGCCATAGCTTGTGTCACTAGGATACATAGTTTCTAGTTCTATTCAAAACCTCATGACATCTCAGCCATGAAGATTATTACTCCTAGTGCAATCAAAATATTACTCGTGGTAGTGCAATCAAGAATATTACTCACTGGTCCTTTTGGAAGCCTTCTAATTTGATCAAGCTATTGCCATCCTTATTTGCAACCCATTTATATCAAGCTCTATTGGTCTCAGAGATTCTCTAATTTTATAATCCTAGCTATATATCATAAGAGTCTAATCTCACATATCTTTTCTAAGATAAGCTTGTGTTTGTGGTATCTGAATACCTATAATTAGTTTGACATTCACCCAAGTAAAATGAGAGACTTGTCAGCCTTTGCTAGGCTCTCCAAATTGATTAGAACTTGTTCAATCCAAAATTTGCCAGGGATCAGGTATCCCCCACAATGTGGATTTTTCCTATAATAAAATGTTTTGAGGATATATGAAATGGTTTTATGGGAAAAAGAGAAACACAATCTTCTATAAGAATGTATATATTTAGTTACAAAAATTTTATTGCTAAAAAATAAATTTCATTGTCTAAAGTATTTGGTGATGAAAAAATTTCATCACTAGGTTTATATCCAATACTCAGTCACTAAAAGTCATCAATAACGAAAATAATATTTCATCATAAAATATTCAACATTTTGTGAGGAAATAAATTTCATCCTAAATACATACATAATCCATGACAAAATAATTCATTGCTGAAAGCGAGTAAAAATGTTGTCTCAACATTTATTTTGTCATCAAAGGTTGGCTCTAAGAATCATGTATATTATTTTTTTTGCAAAATAATTCTTTTGATGGAAGCATTTTTGTCATAAAATATTTATATGATGACATTTTCTTTATTACAAAATGATAGCGATTAGCGACAATATTATTTCATCATTTAAAATCAAGTATTAGAGATAAAATATTATCATTGCAAATTAGGACTAAAAATAAGAAAAATATTTTACAACCAAATTTATTTCGGTAGATGGTATCCTATTGGATTTAGATGGAAATCATTTTTTTAATCCAATGTGATTCACATTTGGATTTAGATTATGCTTATGCAGAAAAATATTTTCTAACACACACACACACATCTATACAATAGTTTACCTCTTAGTTTATTACCTACTACTCAACCACTATGACAATATTAATTTATGATATAAGTTATGATTTATTATATTCATGTAAAACTTATTTGCATGACAAATAAACTTATTTCAAATATATTATGATATTTATATTTTAATAATTAATTATCTTTGAGAGCAGTGTAATTTGGGTCCAGGGGGTAAATTATTCCACCATAATTTAGGAATTTGTAAAAAGCTTAGAGAGTATAGTTGCAGTCCCATTAAATTTCACATTACATGGTTCAATAAATGGAAGGATATCAGCTAATCTTCTGATGTCCTATAATGCTAAATCTGAGAGAGGGAGATCTAAGCTCCAAAATTCTATTAATACATGCAGAAGAAAATCTCTGATCCTTTCCCGAAGAGAAGAAATATTTTTGTAGAAAGGGTCATGAGGATTGGAAATGTTACTCTGAAAGGTAGAGGCTCCATCTTCCTCTCCCTTTACTCAACCCCATATCCCAATAACACGCAGCAGTGATCTATTTAGCCCAAGGCATATCTGAATCAACCAACGGTCTCCATCCCCCATTTGTCAACAAAGTCTGCTGAAGTCAGTTAAGAGCACTGCATCTCGATTGCTCTTAGTTTTTGCAGACAACCTACAGCTAGTTAACAAAGGTGGCAAACAAGGAAGAAGTTGGCAGCCATTTCACTCCTAGTTTTATCCATTTTTGCTACAAGGCATGCTGAGAGATAAAAACATGAAGTAGATAGGTAGGTCGGGAATTTGACTTAATAGCATCCCTATCAAATTTCTCCAAATAGAGGTATTATAGATGTTTTGCTAAGTGAAAATTAGATTTCTACTTGGGCCTCTGGCTATATGCGGTAGCTTTTGAGATTTGAAAATTTCATCATATGTTAGGGAATCTATTTAGCAGCCAACATTGAATCTTAAATTTCAACACGTATGATAGGCAAGTTTGAGATAGAAACTTAATTTCACTTCGTAGATGGTCTAAATCCAAAATTGCACCCTCCCCTTGGAATAGACAAAGTCATTACCCCAATCTATTAACTGTGCATATAGATACTTTGCAAAGGTATTTATCTGAGTCCTCATATTTAGGAGAGTATATATTAAAAAAAAATCTATCAAAAAATAATCAAAACTTGATTGAGACTTGGCTAAGTTTTTTACGACTCGATTGAATCAACAAGTCAAGAAAACAAGATCAAGTCACACTATCAATTTTATTCTTTAACATCTTAACTTGATCAAGTTAAATATTTGATGTCCATTTTGATAATTCTATTCTGCTATTTGATTTTGATATAATAATTATTATTAAATTTATGATATTTATATATCCTTTATTATTTTTAAAGATTAAAATATATTTAATTTAAATTGATTATAGATATTTAGATCAGTAAAATAACTTTATTCATTCCATAAGAATTTGATCAATTGGGTCACCTTCTGAGCCGAGCATGTATGTGGGGTAAGAACTTGATCACATTCCGTGGGCTAAATTTATGATTTCTATATATACTTTTGAATTAAATAAGTTAAAAACTTTTGTCTGTTGCACTTTTGTCCTTGCAAGAGCATCGTTGGTCTCGAACTTCGTCCTGAAAGGAATCCTAGAGGGGATATTATAACCGACACTTATCTAAGGAGCTCAAGCTCGGGATCCTCTCCAAGCAGTGGGAATGCTCTCCACGGGTTAAACTATCTCTATTTGGTTATAAGAGGTCCTAGAAGCTAGTTTTGATCACACAAGCAGGTAAAATAACTTAAATAATAAGTTATTCAATAATAATTACTAAATTTATGATATTTATTGTCTCTGATCTCTCCATCTGAAGTTGGCTACCAAGATAGAGATGGTCGAGGAAGATACTGCTGCTGGAGCTCCATCCGAATACCTGTAAGAAGTCTTTATCAAGGTGTTCTCCGGTGAAGACTCTTCGACGGTCAAGTTAGAAGATAGAGAACAATGAGAAGGAAAGAGTAGGGAGTCGATAGTTACTTTGAGGGTCTCAGAGCCCCTTTATTTATAGGAGAGGAATTAAAGTCATATCTATCTCGAAGTCTTAATAATCTTTCAGATTTGTCATACAGATTGATTCGAATAAGATATTTTTTTTATAAAAACTCAATCATGGAGAACTTCTACTTCATCTGGACTTTCTCAATTTGAGAGAGAGGTCGTAGAGTACATACTGATCTCAGATAATCTAGAATAGGTCAGACATGTATGAGTTATAGTAGATTATCCAAGGACAAGAAGAACCAAGATTGGGCTGAGAAATAAGAACTACTGCTAAATCAATAGGTCATGCCAGGTAATCTTCATATCTATCGTATACCCATAATCTGATAAGTATTAATCTTCCATAGCTCGGTCGGGGCCAAGAATGTGACAACCGAGGTCGAGATACAAATCCACAATAATATTTTATATTCTTTATTTCTAAAGATTAAACTATATTTAATGTAAATTAATTATAGATATTTAGATTAGTAAAATAATTTTATTCATTCCATAAGAATTTGGTTAATTAGGTCACCTTTGCCCCACTTGAGAAAAGTATCAGAGGAATTCCACTTCATCTGGACTTTCCCAATTTGAGAGAGAGGGTGTGGAGTGCATATTGGTTTTAAACAATTTGGAATAGGTCAGACATTTATGAGTTATAATAGGTCATCCAAGGACGAGGAGAACCAGGACTGGGCTGAAGAGTAGGAACTACTGCTAACTCAGTAGCTCGTGTCAGACGATCTTCATATATGTCGTATACCCATAATTTGATAAGTATTAATATTCCATAGCTCGGTCGGGGCCGAGAATGTGATAGCCAAGACCGACATTCAGATCCACAATAATATTTATATATCCTTCATTTATAAAGATTAAATTATATTTAATGTAAATTAATTATAGATACTTAGATTAGTAAATAATTTTATTCATTCCATAAGAATTCTATATTTAATATAAATTAATTATAAATATTTAAATTAATAAATAATTTTATTCATTCCATAAGAATTTGATGAATTGGCCCCACCCACCCCAAGTTCTTCGCTTCTCTTCTTCACTTCCCTTCACCATTTGGTCAATTGGCCCACCCTTCACCCTCCGGAATTTGTCACCATCCACCTTGCACCCTTCACCCTTCAGACCCATGCATCCTTCACCCAAGTCCCTTCATCCACCCTACACCCTTCGAAATTTGTCACCATTTGGTCAATTGACCCCAGCCTTCCGTTTGGAATTTGTCACCATCCACCCTTCACCACAAGTCAAGAGATAATTTTTAAGACTCAAGAAAACCATGGAGACTTATGCTTTCACAATAAAATAAATTTTTACATATATATCTTTTAAATATTTAAATTTACATAAATATCCTTTCAAAATTGATATCTACACATATATACTCTCATAAATAGCTTTTTTTATATATGTATCTATATATCTAACATCATTAAAAATTAATGGTTTAGAATTAAAATGACTAAATATCTTTATAAATAGATGTGCAAAAAAAAATTTATAAGGATATATATGCAAACAGTAATTTTATGAAGAGTATTCACATAAATTTAAATATTTGCAAGGGTATATATGCAAAAAATTCTTAACATAAATATACTTTTCTTA
>KE505210.1:377485-389011 GCA_000441515.1 Elaeis oleifera | reverse complement strand
CTCTTTCTCTATCTTCCCCACTTTCTCTCTCTAATTCTTCTTTCTCTACATAGTTTCTCTCTATTAGAGTTTTTTGGATCTTAGAGAAAGGCATTCTGTCGATGATTTTGATCAGCCTTGGTGAAGGAGATCCAGATTTGTAGCTATTGGATGACATGCTAGTCCCTACCCCGGCTCATGTGGGGCACCACTAAATTTCATCATTAATACATTCTATAGTATTATTTTCATCCCAACATAATTTTTGATTTATAATTGATCAATTAGATAACTTAGATTAGACTGATTGAGATATTGGGCCCTCCCACTTGGCCAACCCTATAAGGGCGTTGGGATGTAGCATTTTTTTTTAAATAATCATAATAAAATATAATAAAGTATAATAAAATATAATTTTTGAATATTAGATTCTGAGAGAGATTTTTGGCACTAATTAAATCTATCGGTTGATTTCGTCATATTAGAGCACTGCTATACCCTACAGCTTTGCTGCAACAAGCCTTTGGAGTATGCAAAAGAATAAAGAATCGAAAAAGAACTCAAAAGCTTGACCCCCTTTCGACATGATGATGGATAAAAGAAAGCATTCTGACCTCCTTTCGGTATGTTGGCAATCTTGCCTCTCAAAAATATTCTTTGAATCTATCGTCTTGAACTCTAGCAGAGATGCTTGTTGAAATTATGCACTACAAATAGGAGCTAATGAATAGACCTACTCGTAAGGTACGTAATGGAAATCTTTCATACATTTATCAAAAATTATAAAATATTTTTGAATTGAATTATATGTGATATATGAATTAGATGCACAGTAATTTAATTATTGGACATGCCATTTTGGAAATATTAAATAATTCTTGATTAGACGTATTGATTTTGATGTAGACTATGCTTAAATTGATTTCGATGTCGTATAATCTATGAATATTTCGATTTGGAATATAAATATATTTTGAAAAAAGAGTTTTGATTTGAGATAAATTTGGACTCATAGCCTGACTATATTTTCATACGTTGTCAGTGAGGGTTATATGTTGGCATTTTGATATCCTATCAGTAGAGGTTATATGTTGGCACTTTGATATCCTATTGGTGGAGATTGTATGTTGGTATTTTGATATTCTGTCTATGAAAGCTATATATTGCCATTTTGATATCCTGCCATTGGGGGTTATGCAAAGGCACTTTGATAGAGTTAGTATTCTGGCCTAGGCATAGAGTGTAAATGTGGTGATAAGTCATGGATGTCAACATGAACTTGATATTGTAAAAGAAATTGATATACGAAAGAATAATAAATTTTGAAAAGACTGAATTCACATGCATATTATTTTAATAGTGCTGTATATTTTGATTTGATTTTGAATTGATATACTTTATATGTTTATGTTTAATAAATCATTATTTATCTTATTATTATTTTATCTAGATAAAGTGTTCATTGCTTACCGGGCTATTGAGCTCATTATCTCTCTTTTTTTTTATTAGATTCAGATGCTTTTTTATGGATGCAGGTACCATAATGGGAGCAGGACTAAAAATGAGATTCACCAATATCTACATGGTTTAGATTTAGTATAGGGTTATAAAACTCTTAAATTATATTGTCAATTGGATTTGTTAAATAATTAAATAATGACTCTTAATTATTTAAATTTATTCGCTGCATGGTTTTGATATCCAAAAGATTTTGGCTGCTAGGATGTGCAACATCCAGCTGTTACATGGCCTGCTTCCTTTTGGGTATCCACGTATTCGATACCTTTTATTATGAATGCTTGTTGAGATGATGTTTCTTTTGGTAATATATGTCGTATCATGCACTATATCAATCTGGAAGATCCTTTGGATTGTATTAGGATAAATAGTGTGGCACAAAGTATTGAGGGCATGGTGGTTATTTGGTCCTTTTTTCTTGTATGTGGGGGCAATCGTAGGAGTGGGTATTCCAATGTATTGATAGCAATTTGCAAGCTCTTGTCAAGCCTCATCGGTGTAGTTTCTGAATCAAGTTAATTAATAATCGGAGGTTGAAGCGCATTTGTTCATCCAAATGTAAGCTGGTTTGGAGGAAGTTTCCTGACCAGCTGATTCGTCGCTGATTAATTAAGCTGAAGTCCTTGGCAGTCCACGTGATCCATATACTGTCCATGTTTGATTTGAAGACCTAAATATACTTGTCGGCATTTGTTACAGCTGCATCATTCTTTGGGTTTTCGAAGCATTGCTGTCCTTTTCCTATGTTTTGTTCTTGGTTACGAAGGGAGCTCACAGTACTTTGTGATCTAACAATCTTTAGAGTTTGTATTGTGATTTTATTGTGCCTTTGCCTCCCCTCGTTTTTCTTTCTTTTTTTTTGGAAGGGTTTTATTCCCCTTGCTGTACTCATGTTGCTGCCATTGGATTTGTTCTGAAAATGTTATTTGACTATCCTCATTTGAGATCATGTAATACTGCTGTGTTACTCGTGTTCATGTCTTAACCGTATCTTGGATCCATGTGTGCCATATCATTTGTAAGCTCCGTGATGGTTGTTTTATTTGAATATTCATATATCCCTAATACTTGTTGGGAAAGTGGATTTTTTATTCCCTCCATGGTATGGTTTGCCTCTCATTTGTATGTGGCATATAGGTAGCCATATGTTGTTTGAAGTTGTGGTCATATAGTCATGGTATTTCGCTTATTGTTCTCTACTATTATCAATATTTTGTACAGAGGAAATTATACATAATACCAACAATGTTTCACTGCTAGATTCACCTCGTTTGAGACTTTGAAGTTGTCATTGTAAAATTAGACTATTCTGTTGTTGCTCCAACCCATGTTTGGCCTATTACTTTATTGCATTTTGTTTCCATTTTTTTAAAAAATTAAAACAGAGCAAATGCTCAACCTATCTTCATCAAGAAACTTGGGGCATCCATTAGAGGAGGAATGAGATAGTCCCAAGAGAAACAAAAAAAAGGGGGCAATGGTGGAATATAGTCAAAGTTGCAAAGATGCACATTGAAGCAGAATCAGAAAGAGGAATAGTCACAACTCTGTTTAGGAGGGTGGATTTGCCAAGATGTGCAGTAAGAAGTTTCTATAATTTAGAAAAATCAATTGTTCTCTAATCTGATAGAAGGAGATTTAAGCTCCAAAACTCTATTAATCCATGCAGAAGAAAATTTCTGATCCTTTCCTAAAAGAGAAGGAAATACTAATCCAGAAAGGGTCATGAGGATTGGAAATGTTACTTCGAAAGGTAGAAGCTCTTGCCACCTTCCCATTCTTCCTTTACTCAGCCCCATATTCTCATAATATGCAGCAGTGATCTGTTTAGCCCAAGGCGTATCTGAATCAACGAAAATCTCCATCCCCATTTGTCAACAAAACTCTATTGAAATCAGTTAAGAGCACTGGACCTCCATCGCTCTTAGTTTGCAGACAACCTAGCACTTAACAAAGGTGGTAAACAAGGAAGTTGGCAACCCTTTCACTCCTACTTTAATACATTTTGCCTCCAAGGCATGCTGAGAAATAAAGACATGAAGTAGATAGGTAGAGAAGAAAGCACCAAATTCAGTAGCACAAGTCATAAAATAAGAGGAATTGACCTTTCCAACCCTTGATCAAAGTTCTGAAGGAGTGGTTGCCAGTCACTCCTAGATGGCCTTGGGTGCACTACAACAGATCGATCTTAAAGAGATAAAAAAATACGTCACCTTAAGTATGAAATTACGTCACCTAAAGTTTTGGAGATGAAATAAAAATTGAAACTATGCAGGCATTGCTAAAAGCTTTGGGAATGCGGCTTTAAAAACATTGAATATATTGTCACATATAGTTAAGTGACTAGTAGTATGTCACCTTAGCTAAAAATATTTATCACCTTATAGACATATTAGGCTATATATTTCATCACTTAAAGCGTGCGTATCATGACGTAACCAGATGTCACCATAGACATGCTTAGTTGACAAGCATATTTGTCACCATATTCCTCTTTAAAGTGATGAAAGACTACATCGCTTTTCACAATCCTGAGGTGATGAAGATTTGCATCACAAAAATTCACCTAAGGTGATGAAAGACTACATCGCCTTTGACAATCTTGAGATGACGAAGATTTTCATCACAAAAAATGCACCTAAGGTGACAAATATTGTCACCATAAACGAGCTTTTGTGAAAATTGCTTTTTCGAGTCACTGCAACATATTTTTGGTGATGATTACTGTCACCATAGGCATTTTTAGGCGACAAAAACATGGTTTAAATTAATATGGCCTTTCTCTAACACTAGTATCTTTAAGTTTAATAAGCAATAAATAAATGTGGGTGTCCATAAATAAATGTGGATGGAGCATGGAAACAAGATCAAACAGGGTGTGTTGTTGGGATTATAATTAGGAACCATGAAAACAGGGTGTGTTGTTGGAAACAAGATCAAACAGGGTGTGTTGTTGGGATTATAATTAGGAACCATGAATGCATATTTAGGCCCCAAGATTGAAGAAATTTGAGCAAGCTCTTTCATTTGAGGTTGTAGAAGCAATGAAATTATAAATATCTGATTCTCTAAGTTCATAAAAGGGTTGGCTGAAGATGAGCCTGATTCTGATGGACATGTAGACATTTGTGATAGTAGAAGTTGCTCAAACATTGCCAATTTTGATCCGAGTGCAGCCAGCTCCTTCATCTTCATGTTATCCTCCTTCATTTTGTTATTGTCCTCCTTCAAAGCAATATTGTCATCCTCATCCGGGATCTGCTTCATCCAAGATGGACCCACAACATTGGAGCTGTAACCACTTCCCCTACCTTGAAAATAATGGCCATTGATGTTCATTGCCTCAGCATATATCTCATCCCTATGAGGTGCTGTCTCACCATCCGGAACAAGATGATTCTCGATCTCCTTTATCTTTTCCTACAGGGAAAACAGGGAGGAGAGGCGCGCGATAGACCAGAGGAAAACAGGGAGGCGCGCGGAGAGGATTGGAACCTTTTTTTTTTTCCCTTTCGCGTGGGATCAGCGGGATCAGCAGGGAGTTTTTGTTTTTGCGTGGGGATCAGCGGGCCGGATCAGCAGGAACCCTTTTTTTTTTTGCGTGGGATTAGCGGATCAGCAGGCGCGCGAGAGAGAAGGTGGGAAAACAGAGAGGCGGCGTGCGAGAGGGGACTTTTTTTAATTCGAAGTGTGGTATTTTGTATATTCATTTTGATGGATGAAAACATGAGTCTTATTTGACAATTAGTATAACACGTTACCGTTAGCTCTTCTATTTTGGCAATTGTACATGCACGACTGGAAACCCACCATGATAGCCTGATTCTGTAGTAGTGAAACAGGAACCTGAAGGTAGTGGCTAGATCATATTAACTTCAATAAATTCAATGATTTTTCATAAAATTATTTTAACATCAATTAAATCTGAAACAAATCTTCTTTAAAATTATATTATCACTCAAAGAGAGACCTCAAAGTGCGTGCATGCATAAGGCTGCAAATGGTCGGGTTGATCTGTGATCCAATCGAGACCTCAAAGTGCGTGCATGCATAAGGCTGCAAATAAGTCGGGTTGATCTGTGATCCAATCCGGACCAACTCGTTTAGACTCGATCCAATCCATTTTAAAGGACTCATGGGGCTGGGTCAGATTCTAAAATTAGACCCGTTCAATTTTTTGGGTTGAGTCTCGGTTCACTGAATTTGGATCCAATCCGATCCGATCCGAATTTAGTATTGGATCCAATATATAAACTATAGATCAAATAGAGTAGGATTATACATCGATCTGACCTGATCCAATCCGATCCAATCCGACCAAATGATTCAATGGGTAAATTTTTACCATGGTTCCGATCCGATCCGATCTTCTATTGAGTTGGGTCTGGATTCAATATTAGGATTTGATCAAGGAATCGGATTGGATCGGAATCATTCATGATTTGATCCGACCAACTCATTTGTATCCCTACACGTGCATACACAGAGACGCCTTACTACACACACAAAGCAAGAGACTCAACAATACCATATACTTAGATCATTTCATTCAACAATACCTTGCTAATTGATTAATTAATTATGCTTCATCTGGATTAATTGTGCTTCACCTGTATTAATTACATATACATTACTCCATCTCAAAGCGTGCGCACACACACATAGAGCAACAGATTAAACAGAGCAATCAAAGAACAGAAGATTAAAAGAACAGAGAGATTTAAAGAATCAAAGAATAGAGAGTTTTTTACAACAATTTACCAATTTAAGGAAGCATTCTAAAGAAGTTTTGGTATTTATATGATTAATTGATGTTATATAGTTCTACAATTAAATTTATATTTGAATAAATTTGTTGATGAATTTAGATAATTGACAAAGTAACTTATAGTGTAATATAGCATAATTTTTGAAATTTTTCTTACTTTAATTAAAATGTTATTCAAAATCATAGGTGACAAGAGCATGTCAGCAAAAATCATCATTAAGAGATGAATGATATGATTGGTGGTTAAAACAGTACTTTAAGTGACGAATTAACTGTTCGTTTCCTATATTCATACATTTTGTGACAAAGAGCTTACATTGTCAGTTAAGAGCTATTGATTTTAAAAGACGTTGTTCTTTTACTGTAACAAAGCATTAGTTTAAGGTGACGAATAATTAAGTTAGTCACTAAATTTTATGTTTTAATGATGTATACGCAATACTTATTGCCCTACATATCTTTATATAGATATACAGAAACTTCTTGCACTTGTCGTATCTAAAGATATAAGTTATTGTAACAAAAGAGCTTTTGTCACTTTAGCTCGTCACCTTAGGTTCTAACTATTGTAGTGGTGTGAGTGCAAGTCCAGGATAGGTAATAGAGCATTCATTAATGGTGCAATCAAGAATACTCGCTATTCCTTCAGAAAGCCTCCTACTTTTATCAAGCTATTGCCATCCCTAGTGGCAACCCATTTATCAAGCTCTATTAGGCTTATTTGTGTAGTATATAAATGCATATGGTGGATCTGTTAAGCGTTTATTTAAGGACAAATTACATTGACATCTTTTCAACTATTCACGATTTGCACTTGCACTCTAAATGTTTCAATTTTTCCAATTGGACCCAAATAGGTACAAATAGATTGCAATATGATCTAGACGTCCATTTAAGCTCTAATGCCGTTAACAGCAAATGTGAAATAACTAACATTACCTCGGATTTTTGTTCTCGCCAAAAGGCAACTCCTTTTCTAATTTAGCTAATAAGGTATTGATGAAATTTTATATCTAATCTTATCTCATGTAACAATCACGTGTTCATGGATTCTCATTGAGATGGATGGCTGGGCTACATTGCAATCAAAACCTATGTTTTGGAGTCTAATTAAATAAATAGAACTTTTGGGGTTATATATGCAAATCATAAAAAAGTTAAAGAGGTGTCGCCACATATTATATACTCACAACTCAAAAGTTCTGCATAGACCACCTTTGTTACTAATATGCTCTCACAAACCTTTAGCCGTTCAAGGGTTAGAACTTTTGAGCTACGAGTATATAATACCCTGGCAATCTCCAATTCAATTCTTAAAGCTTGACAGCTGGGGTTATGATCGCATGCCTGGCCAACTACGAGAATCCAGTGTTAGCTACTGCTATGTAAAACCTGAAGCCTCTTACACGCAAATAGCTAGTGTGAAGATGGGGACAATCCCGTGTCAACTGTTACTGTGTAATGTCCAGCGAATACGAGGAAACTGATCGGTTCTCCTATCCGTTTTCTTCCATTTCCTCTATTTCTTCACCACCCATGATTGCCCACTCCTCCCCTCCTCCTAAATCTCCTATTTGAGCATTGTCCATTTCCCCTCGATACTAGAGCCTTTCTGCCTCAATTTTTGAGGTAAACCCTTCTCCCTCTTTTCTTCTTCCCTAGCTCGCCCATTCTTCTCCTTGTGGGTGGCTTGTTGATGCCGAACGCTCACTACTCCCTGCCACATAGGTAGGGTCGATCCCAAGCATTGGCTCATTGCTCTGATAGACATCATTAGGTTGCTAGTTGGATTTAGCAAGAAATCCCTGACATGTACACTAGTTATTACTATATGTATTATATATCAACTATTTAAATGCATATTTATGAAGCAAAATTATTTTGAGTTGCATTCATCATGATATGGTCATATTTTGATGGCATAATTGGTTAAACGTATTAAAACCTAGAATAAGATAGAAATTAATTAAAAAGAGGTATTGGACTAGCCACGTTAATTATAGACAGTTAACCATGAGTAGTAATATTGTGTGTGAATAGCCAACCATGGGCAAGAATGTTATATGTATATAGTCAGCCATGTCTAAAAATGATATGTATGAATATCCAGCCATGGATAGGAAGATGGTATGTAAGTAGTCAGCCACCTGTAGGAACATGATATGATTCACCTGTCATGAGTAGAAGCATGATCATGACTGGGTCCAATATCAAAAGATGATTGGACATTTCAGGATCAATTGTCATTGAGTCTTACATGAATTAATTGTTGAGAAATATTTAATTGAAATATGGTTATTATTAGCATATTTGGTTTATTAGATGGCAACTATATTTGATTATTGCTTATTTTATGATACTGCTTACATCATGTTCACATGAATGGTTATGATACAAAGACTGATCAATAACAGACCTCAAAGACCATCTAGTGTAGATCAGATAATGATAGATCTTAAAAAGGACATCTTTGTGGGTCGAATTAGAGATTTTGAAAAGATATTAACCTTCGATCCAATGTCATGATACAGACCTAAAACATAATTATAAGTAAGTTGAATAACTTATCCAACAGGCAGAAATACATGGCTAATAGGCTAAGTTATGTTCGATTAGCAGACTGAATTACTTAGACAATAGGATGAAATACACAGTTACTAGACTGATTACTATTAGAAAAATCTCAATTTTAGACCAGGTATCAGAAAAGTAGGCCAAAATACCAAAAATGTAGGCCAATACGTTAATAATGTAGGTCGATATACAAGAGTGCAGGCCGATATGACAAGGATGCAGGTTGATACGTTAAAAGTGTAGATCAATATGCTAGGAATGTAGGATGATATGTAAGATGCAGGCCAATGCACCAAGAATGTAGGTCGATACATTAAGAATGTAGGCCAAGGGTGTAGGCCAATATGCTAAATGTGTTGGTTAAGTAACTGTAGTGTATACCAAGAGGGCAAAAGTTATCAGTCTAGGATGAGGCCTTAATGGAGCAGAGTTTTAGAATAGTGGCTTGGCAATAGCTATATTAATTAGTTTACATACATCATTGCATTATGTATGTTGATGTACTTGCATTGGGGATTTTTTTTATTGAGCTGGTTAGCTTATATTAGCTGTTTGTTGATTTTTTTGTCAAAGCCTCAGGATGTATAGCTTTTGATGGAAGTTGATCCATTTGTGAGCAAGAAATGAAGTGCTAGATTTTTCTAATACCAATGGATGACAATAATTTATATCTGGATTGTTCTATATTGTTATTAATAATATTAGCATAACTTGATCTATTTTTGGAAAGATTAATCTTTCGTGAATCATCCAGTAGGCCCAATGGAGTGTACGGCTTTACCATGTGGTCGATCAGGATGATGGGTTTAAGGCATGATAAAGCATGCTAGATATGCACATGCAAATCCTAATGACTTACATGTGGTATATGCATGATGTGCAGCAAATAAACCATATAGGCCTGAGGAGTGATGGAGAGATCAGCTCACTCTGCATTTGGTCATGGATGACAGGTGCAAGAGTTATCCTTCACAACTCTTTGTGTTATATATCACTTCGTGTTCACCATCACCTCCATTGAGATTGAGTACATTTCTTTATTTCTTCTTGGCAAGAGTCAGGATTAAAATAAGAAATGAAAATTATAACATGACTAGTGGCTACATTCGTAGATAGCCGACAAATCCTTACTCTTTTTTATATTACTTTGTTATCTCCATTGGTCGGAATGAAACAGACCGGATAATATCTATTCAAATTTATTTTCATATCTAAATTTATTTAGATATAGATAGAGCATCCAATTAATACTAATATTTATATCTATATCTATTAAAAAAAATGGATATGGATGTGAATAGACACGTATCCGATCCTTGTCCAAATATCTAGTTTATTTTGTAACCCTATTTAATTTTATATAGTACTCCTGAACTTTTAATAGAAATATATAATTATTTATGATGCAATTAATTTGATTTACCTTATACTTAATAATATCTTTGATTCTATAGTTATAAAGTTTAATAATCTAATTTATATTTTTATTTATATCTATATTTTTAGTATCCAATCTGTATCTATATCCATTTAAATATATGTAGATATAAATTTTTGCATCCAACTAAATTCATATGCATATATATATTTGTCAAATAAATAAACATGGATATGGATGTACTGAAATCTATCCAGTTTCAACCCTACTAAAGGGATCACTTTCAATAGAGAATACAAAAAGCCACCAGTCAAATTTGATATTTGACTGCTAATGGAGCTTACTAATCAGACCTAGATGAGATTAAATACATGTTGGACGTGCATTCAATAGCTACATAATGTGGATGGTTTCTAATTTTGTTTTTGCTATTTGGAGCACAAGTTGAGGAGACAACATTTATTCCTATAAGCATAGCTTGTGTCCCTAGGATATGTGGCTTCTAGTTCTATTCAAAACCTTATGGCCATAGCTTGTGTCACTAGGATACGTAGTTTCTAGTTCTATTCAAAACCTCATGACATCTGAGCCATGAAGATTATTACTCCTAGTGCAATCAAAAATATTACTCGTGGTAGTGCAATCAAGAATATTACTCGCTCGTCCTTTTGGAAGCCTTCTAATTTGATCAAGCTATTGCCATCCTTATTTGCAACCCATTTATATCAAGCTCTATTGCTCTCAGAGATTCTCTAATTTTATAATCCTGGCTATATATCATAAGAGTCTAATCTCACATATCTTTTCTAAGATAAGCTTGTGTTTGTGGTATCTGAATACCTATAATTAGTTTGACATTCACCCAAGTAAAACGAGAGACTTGTCAGCCTTTGCTAGGCTCTCCAAAATGATTAGAACTTGTTCAATCCAAAATTTGCTAGGGATTAGGTATCCCCACAATGTGGATTTTCCTATAATAAAATGTTTTGAGGATATATGAAATGGTTTTGTGGGAAAAAGAGAAACACAATCCACTATAAGAATGTATATATTAGTTACAAAAATTTTATTGCTAAAAATAAATTTCATTGTCTAAAGTATTTGGTGATGAAAAAATTTCATCACTAGGTTATAGCCAATACTCAGTCCCTAAAAGTCATCAATAATGAAAAAATATTTCATCATAAAATATTCAACATTTTATGACGAAATAAATTTCATCCTAAATACATACATAATCCATGACAAAATAATTCATTGCTAAAAGCGAGTAAAAATGTTGTCTCAACATTTATTTTGTCATCAAAGG
>KE505210.1:350491-362565 GCA_000441515.1 Elaeis oleifera | reverse complement strand
ATATATATATATATATATATATATATATATATATCATTTTCTGCAATTTTTTAAAGTCAAAGAGGGCTTTGTTGCCTCCCTCTAGCAGCACCATCATTTACATGCTGAAACATCTTGTGGGGGAGAAGATGAGCAGTGTCCCACAACTCATATGCATCAGAACCTTCTGGAAGAGGCGAGTTCGTACCATGATCATAGTGGAAACAATCCATTAGATCAAGTAATCCAGCTAAATTATATGTTATTCAGTTCTTTTTTTTAATTTTTAAGCAGTATGTTCTGAAGATAATATGATGACTCAATGTTATCCATGACAGCAGCCAGATTTTCCTGCAGCAACCACTGGTAGAGGTGCATTGGAACCAGATGAAAATAATAGAGTGATCGATATGAATTCAGAGTTGGTACGGTGAACTTTGAAATATATAAGTAACCTAGGCTTTTGCATATTCTCTTTTATGATAATTTCAGCAATATGATTATACTAATATCTTGTGGTGTATAAGTTAGCTTTTGGTATTCTAATTTTTGCATGGCACTGTTCTTACTATTGAATTTGGCATGTTATTTGATAACAAGCTCCAGATAGAGGTTTTCAGTCAGTTCTTGCTCTCATCCCACTAGTGCATAATATGCAACTAAAAAAAAAAAAAAATTCAAACTCCATATTGTAGTCCATTTGCAAAAGCAATATCCATATTACCAGAAAACTGATGTTGTTTAAAGGTAATGTATGATCTGTCTTTGTTCTAATTTCCAGCAAAAAGTACTTGTGTAAGATCCTCCAAAACCACTCCAGAATAAAAGGAAAAGAAAGTAACAGGATGAAAATAAAGCGAAATATGGTGAATGACAATAAATGGTGAATCCAATCTTCTAGGTGAACTTCACTTGAGTCATGAGAAACAAGAGCTCATATTAAAGGTTCTCAGTTAAATGTCAGAAAATTGTTTCTTCTCATATTAAAGGTTCTCAGTTAAACATCAGAAATTGTTTCTTAGGGTTCTTATTTGAAATCTAGTTAACTATATTAAATTAGTTACATCTATGAACTCATAAACAACCTCTAGTTAAGCTGGTTGAAAATTTATAACCCTTCCAAAGTTGGGTTAATTATAAATTGGGTGCCATTCCTCTGTCCATGCTCGTGCTTTTGTGTTGCATCCTGTGCTTGTGCTCGGGCCCATGTTTGCACCCATGCTTGGGCTTGCATACTTATGCTCCACATGCCTTTGTGTGCTCTTCACCATAATGCAACTGCAGTATTGTCCACCTTGCACCTTCAATTACTTGTAAACCATGATGATGCCCATGCTTGCCTCATTATGTCATGCTTATGCCCACCTTGGCATACTCATGTGCCCCGCATCTTCATGAGTTCTTTTTTTACTGTGCACATAAAGAACATCTTTCTGTTTCTTCTCCAGATCTCCACTATGGACACCTTATTCTATATTCATACCAGCTGCTGTACTACTGTCTGGGGCTTCTTTTCTTCCATTGGCTGATCACCTGGCCTTAAATTGTTAAGGACGTATGGTGGCCTTGCACATAATACAGACACACTGCTTGTGAATTTGTGATCCTCTGACTGCCTTTAAAGCTACATATCTTATTGGCAGTTTTTCCCTAGTCCATATAAACATACATTTGAAGGCTTCTTAGATTCATCTCTTTGAGATGAATGAAGCCTTGTAGGTAAGGATTGTCAGTGTCCTCTAGATATGCTCCAATAGTGTATATTGGGAAATTAAGTTAGGCTTCTTTTTCATTGAAAAGAGAGAAAATCATATAAACTTAATTTACAAACTTTTCCTTTTCAAGTTCCATTATGGAGAATTTTTCACATCACAGATAGGGTTGTTAGGGTCTTGTCTCAGCGAAAGGACTTAGAAATTGTACAATTGCATGTCATAACTATTCATGAAGTATTCGTGCTTCCATTAACTCAAAACTATTTAATTAAAACGTGAACAATTAATTATGTCTTTTGTTGTCTCTCATGCTTTTTCTTAAAACAAAGAAAATTCACGCATAACAGTCTTCTAAATATAGACAAATGTACATGCATACCAGATTTTCTCAATTTGCCTTCTTATTTTTTATCTTTTGAAAATTTCTGCTTTCTTATCATGTAGCCAATTTTTCTGAGCTACAACCATGCTAGATAAAGCAATGTTCTTGTCAAAAGAAAAAAAGAAGAAAAAAAAAGACTGGTAGATATTTAGTTGTAGCATTTAACAATTGCAATCTAAGCCACCTGGATGCATGTAGTGCATTCTTACATGGTAATCTCATTAGAATGATGATACCTCCTGGTTTCGGAGGTGAGGAGTTATGAGTTTGCTAATAAAGATATTTTGTTGACATGCTAGAGCAAGCTGATGAGAATCTGTTTGAAAAGTGATCGAATTAAATTTTTTTTTCTTTTTTTTTTGGGTGCAAATATTTACAGAAGATTGGCAGTCAAATTTGTACCTTGTTCATGGCTAGCATTCACATGAATGGTGGTTGTTCCTTTTCAGAGAAAAAGATTTATTTCTGTCTAAAATCAGGTGTAGTCATAGTTCTATCTTGGGTTGTTAGCAGTCAAATCAATCATTATTTTTGCAAATTACATTTGTGGACTTAATCTTCATCACCATTTCTGCTAGCTTGTGTCCTGGATTTGATGCTTGTCTATTATCTTTTGTTGCTTGTATGTCCCTTGCTACTTTTTGTGATGAATCTGAAACTGGAGCCACTTTATCCAAATGCTAGGATGGAAGAGTGAGTAGAGAAGGGAGGAATAGAGAGACAGAAGTAGAAGAAGAGATGAAGCACACCTTAAAATTTTCTTACTTTTCAACTGGCATTGCTGGTGCTGGAATCATAGGCATTTTCTCTGGATATCTCGGAGGTCAAACGGGAATGCCCAT
This sequence comes from Elaeis oleifera, assembly GCA_000441515.1. NCBI lineage: Eukaryota > Viridiplantae > Streptophyta > Magnoliopsida > Arecales > Arecaceae > Elaeis > Elaeis oleifera. Next base: position 359,647 of record KE505210.1, on the reverse strand, counting down.
ACAATCCCTCTCAAGGTCTGCACATTCTTCATGCTGGCCACCTTCGTATCTGGAGCTGCTATGCTGCTTCTCACGTTCCTCCATCTTAGCAGCCGCATCTGTATTAAAATCTTCAGAAGCCTCAAGTATATTACTTTGGGGTTTTAACCCTTGCAATGCTTGATATTTCCTTTCTTTCCTAAAGATTTTTGCCATTCTTGCCTTTGTTCCAACATTGTTTATAGTGATGATTGCATTCTTTATGGCTTTATGCCAAAATGGGCTCCCATGGAGTCATCACTAAGGTAACAATGGCATGTCATTCCATCATTTATCCTAAGCTGTCTGAAACATTTGGATGCTGTGGATTGTCGTTCTCAATCCTAACCTCTTGTAACTACGTAAATTAGTATGTAAATAGATCAGTTACCCAAAAGGATTCATGAAGATTATATTATGATTATTTTGTACTAATATCATTGTTGTATTGTCTGCTGTCATTGGAAAACTGGGAAAATAGAGAAACTATAATAGCGGAATGCTTACTTTTGGGGAATCTAGATATGGTACAGATGTTGCTTATTTCTTCCATTTCAACGCAACTGAATGGAGAGAACAATTGGGAATTTATATATTTATGGTATCTTCTCTTTATAGCAAGCTAGATATACTACAGACGTTGCCGATTTCGTATTGGTCAATATCAATGGCTTTTATCAATCGATAGACCAGGTTTGGTATGGATTATTAGATATAATCTATGGAGCTATCTGCTGAGAGCACTTTTTCTGCCTCGAGTAGAGGAGATACTCCATTGTTCAAATCCAGCTGTGCAGTTCGGTAATGCCATTAACTCGTACTCTTCACCTAAACAGCCAATAACATTCTCTTGCATTGGAATCATTCTTAAAATCTATTAATTATATAACAAGTGTCAGTGCGGGGATTTAAATGGCTCTCCTCTAGCCTTAGCTTCCATCCAATTATTCACCGTAGTGGTAATTGTTAACACATTCCCTATATTGACAACCAATTAAACCATAATTGTCACTGATGGATGGTAATCTTATATTTCACAACCTGAAAGAAACAGTCCTTTAATGAATTTAGACAAAGGATTTGAATGTTTCATGGAATTAGCTTCTGCATTGGTTGTTCTTGTCCTAGGCTCCATCCACCCCCAAATGATACAGTTATATTCCTCTGCCTTTCCTTTCCCTTTGCATTCAATTGCACTTGAGCAGTCCTCACCATGCAGGAAAAAAAAATGCTCGAATATACCTCTTGACATCATTTGGATGTTCAAAGTCAGAGTACAACTTGCTATTTCATGCACTTCATAGCTTGAGCTTGTCAAAATTGTACATATTTGGGGCTTGCATATCTTTCAAAACTAGCGGCATATCGCGGCATACACCACTTCCTGATAAGCAAACGGTTATCAGCAAGCGATAGCTTGGATGGTATCATCCTTTGCTACCTGGGCAAGGGGTCAGAGGCTCAATTCTGGTTGGGGTCGGCCCTTGAAGGATGGAATGAGTAGAAGCTGGAGATTATCCCTTCCTAGTCTGAATAAAGAACAAAAGGTAACCATGCTTAAGCCAATACATGACAAAGTTGACCTGCTAACCGTAGGTTGTCAATTTGTAACTTTTATACCTAGATGCTCTTGCGCATATAATGAAACAATAGGTGCCATAATCGTGAGGACCATGTCATTCCAATTAATCAAGCAAGAGATATTGACATTGCAATTGCTTATGTTAAAATCAAGTTGTAGAACTTGGATCAGGCATAGATTAATAGTATTTGTTGCAGTTGAAATCCGTCCTGGGCCAGGATTGTTGGAGTCGGATGAGGATAGCGAGTCGACAGCCGCGTAACTTGCAAGAAAAGTCTTTCAGAGCTGGAGTGGGCTCCGGTGTGGACCACCCAATGCTCAAGTCAGATTCTGTAACATGACGAAAAGAATGAGTGCGTTTTAGAGAGACAGAGAGATGGCATACTTTTAGAGTCTCTGGATTACGTCTTTGTATAGATGAGGTTGAAGCCGTGAGAAGAAGAGAGGCCATCAAAAACTTTTTGCCTCCCATTGACTACGTTCTTGAAAATCACACTGGGTCCTTGGAATTCCTTGCATTTGGTGGGTGTTGTCACCCCATCTAGTAGGTGGCCAGCCACTTTTATTAATGAATTGGGATTACAACTAGGGGTTCTGAGATTAACATGACTTTACCCTACTCATGGCCACCTACATTCTTAATGAGATGACGTGATCGGGCCACAGAGGGGTCTTGCAGTCACATGATACGCTGCTATCTTGAATGGCTCAATTTGATGGTCATACGGGGGTTTTGATGGACGCCACCGAATACGGTGACCGGACTAAGGAGCAAGAGGAATGGGCCTCGACGGTTGGTTATATGCCGTCGAGCAACAAAATTGGCATGAATGCCCAAGTCAAAGTCGACGTTGAGACTGACAGCTAAAGTAGGAGGTCGGTAGCATGAATAGGGTTCGACGGCTCGAGGGCGGTAATACCGACGAAGAGCCGGAGGATCCATGAGTACATCAGCAGTTGGCATGGGGTTGGAGTTGATAGGGAGCTCGTAGGCCAAGGTGGATAGTCAATCCATCCAAAATTTACTCGTGTCTTCAGATCAGCTACTAGAGTTACATTCATAACATATGCCCCCTACTCCTTGGCTTGAGCCGGGTCAGGCCCAGGGAGTATGAATCAACATTCAGCTCCCAAAGATACATGTCAAGTCTTAACTTTTAATCAACACGCCGCGTCCATCACGTGGCCATATTCATATGGAGATGAAGCACCTTCGAGGAACTCCTAGCTATATTCGTTCAGAGATGAAGTGCCCTTCGCATGGCTACATTCATCTGGAGACAAAAAATCTTCAAAAAATTCTTGGCTATATTGTTCAGAGATGAAATATTCTTCTCGCAGCTATATACGTTTGGAGATGAAGCACCTTCGAGAAACTTTGGACTTTATTGTTTAAAGACGAAGCATCCTTCTTCTTATGACTATATTCATTTGGAGATGAAGCATCTTCTAGGAACTCCAGCTATATTCATCTGGAGATGAAGTACCTTTCTTGTGGCTATATTTGTCCGCAGATGAAGCGTCTTTGAAGAATTCTTGGTTATATCCATCCGGAGATGAAGTGCCCTTCTAGTTGGTATATTCATCCGGAAATGAAGTGCCTTCGAGAAATTCCTAGTTATATTTATCCAGAGACGAAACGTCCTTCTTGTAGCTCTGGTGGAAGTGGCTAGAGTCAACTGGGAGTCATCGATATGGCAAGACTTATACAACCAGTCTTGACTGGTGTTGGCTCCGATGGAGATCCTCTAATGATCAAGTCAAAAACTAGAATAGGTGAGAAGGAACGTGAGGATGTGAGAGGTTGCATGTATGCATACCTAGAGATTTCTTTTTTACCTCTATTTATAGGGAACAAGAGCCATAAGGAAAAAGTGATGGAAGAGCATTCCGGCCTCTCTATCCGTACAACTCATAATATCCAGATTTGTGAAATACAAGGGTTACTATGGCATGTCATCCACTATGAAATTTGAGTGGTCTACCTGAGCATGGTCCAGGCAATAATTCCTCTCGATTTAGACTTTGATAGTAGACGTCACCTTATTCGGCACATAGTTGGCCACTCTCAAGGGTGGCGTGAATTGATAGGACTTCATCCGGCACGCAGCCAATCATTGGAGAGGCATGGTCCCACGTGGAGTGATGTGACTATATGGGGGTTGACTCTTCCAAACATAGCAGCCAGCGATAGTTGAAGGGAATGCAGCCTACTGCTAGAGGCGAGGATCGACGGGAGATCCTCTGATCGAAGATGATGTTGGGGTCAAGATCTTTTTAGAATTGGTGTCTGATGTCCAGATGTCGTCTTGATGTCAGTGGTTAAGGACCTATAATTGAAGCTAAAGTCGGCAATCAAAGCCAAACTCAACGGTCAAAGTCAAGATCGATGGCCAAGGCAAGGGTTGGCAGCCAAAGTTAGGATTGGTGGCCAAAGAAGATTGACAGGGTTTTCCAACAGAAAGCTCTATTTGAAAGGACTAGTTTGAGAGTGAGGATTGGTGAGGTCCGAAGTGAGATCCTCCCAAGCTTCATTATGTACTGAATGACTTTAGCATAGCTTTTCCACAGTTCTACGATGATATATCTACCATTGGGATTGTACTCATTTATCTCCGATCAAAGTTATGATGATAACCTTACGTACTTCATCGTGAGTCCTCTCTTGGCATGTATCTTCAGCATGGATGATATATCACCCCCCAACACATGCCCTCCTACTCCCTTCATCCGAACCCTCAATGATCCGGACTTGGGAGTAAGGGGCATATGTTGGAGGGTGATATGTCACCCATGCCGAAGACATGTGCCAAGAGAGACCCACGATGAAGTATGTAAGGTCATCGCCGCAACTTTGATCAGAGATAAATGAGTATAATCCAAGTGATAGATATGCCATCCCAAAATTATGGAAAAGTTATACTAAAGTCATTCATTACATAATGAGCTATGGGGGATCTCACTTCGGAACTCACCGATCCTCGCTGTCAGGTTGGTCCTTTCAAATGGAGCTTCCTGATGGAAAATCTTGTCGATCTCTCTTTAGTCATCAATCCTGAGTTCGGCCACCAACCCTTGCCTTGGCTGTCGATCTTGACTTTGGCCACTATGCTTGGCTTCTATTGCTGATTTTAGCTTCGACCGTAGGTCCCTAACCATTGGCGTCAGGGCAATACTCAGACATCGGACACCAATCCTAGAAAGGTCCTGACCCCAACATCATCTTCGATCGAAGGATCTCCTGCCAATCCTTGCCTCCAGCAACATATTGTATTCCCTTCAACTATCGCTGCCTACCATGTTTGGAAGAGTCAATCCCAATGCGATCATATCAAGTCACATCACTCCACATGGGACCATGCCTCTTCAACAGTTAACTGTGCGTCGGGTGAAGTCCAGTCAAATCATGCCACCCCTAAGAGTGGCTGACTGCACACCAAGTAAAGTGACGTCTGCCACCAAAGTCCAAATCGGGAGAAATTATTGCCTAGACCACGCCTGGGTAGACCACCTGACCCTTGTATTTTGAATCTGGACATCATGAGTGGTATGGACGGAGAGACAGGAATGGTCTTCCATCACTTTTCCCTTATGGCTCTCGCCTCCCTATAAATAAAGGTAAAATGGGATCCTATAGATACGCATACACGTGCCCTCTCTCCCCCTCACATTCCTTCATATCTATTTCAGTTTTCTGACTTGACCATTGGAGAATTCTCGTTAGAGCCAACTCCGATCAGGACTTATTTTGCAGGTCTCGCCATGCCAATGACTCCCAGTTGACTCCAACTATTCTGACTAGAGCTAGAAATCTATAGCAACAGTATTCATGAAATCTCATCAAGAAAATAGTCAAGGTCCGACATGTTAGAGCCTGAACAAAGTCCATAGCCTCTAAAATCTGAGCTTTCTCCCAAGCTTAAGAGAGATCTCTCTTAGTACCAATAATAATACCAACAAGGGCTCCTACATCCATGGCTCCCTTTTGCGGCCATTCATATTTATTTACTTTTCTTTCTTTTTTTTCTCTTTCTGTTTTATCTATTTATTTGCTATACTAACAACTTATAAGTAACTTATTGACTTGTTAGCTTTCTAACTTTTGCTCAACGTTATTGCTTACATTTTATTTTTTACCTACTTACCTACATACTTTTGGTCATATTATTTTTCATGTTACTGATCAATGCACTAATATGTCATAAGAAGTATTAAAACTGTTGATATTTAATCTCTAATTATTTAGTATTTGATATTTTTATATTTTTTTAAAAATTATTAATCATAAAAATTATTCACAAACCAAGCAAGATTTCCAACGAATATACACTATCGATTTGTCATCCATATTTTGCAGTCACTAAATCTAAGTTTTTAGTCATAGAAATGAGCATACAAGCTAGAAGAAAGCAACACACAGCCCAACGCGAACACGGCCCAAAAAAGCCCACAGAGCAATGTTCAAGGCCACAGGCTGTGCCGTCCATGCATGGTGTACCAGAATCATGACTCATAGAAAATCCAAGCACAAAGGCACCCGATCTTCATGCGGTGAACAGCAATAAATGCCGTGCGGTCCATGTGTAGCTCTCATAGAAAAATCCATGCACAAAGGCATCCAATTTGCATGCGGTGAACAGCACTAAATGCTGTGCGGTCCACACGTAGCTCACCAAAATAGTGCCGCTCGGTGTTTCACGTGGATCACAGGGTTCGGGCATGGGTCCAAGCATCAGGCGGGCGGGGATTTGGGTGAACGAGCATGCGTGTGGGTTCTGACAAGCAGGTGCGGGCCTGGGGTGCAATTGGCGAGCGATGGAGCATGGTTGGCAGACGAGCGAATGGGTTCAAGCACAAGGTTTTGGATGGGATGCGGCCTGGGACACGACAGAAGGGTTTAGGTTTTACAAAAAATAAAAAAGAATTTAAAGGAAAAAAAGGAGAGAAGAGATAGATGTGCGGATTTGTGAGACTAACGACGGCTAGAAGCCTTAAGCTATAAAACGGGGTGTGGAGGTGACCTAAAAGAAGAGAAAAAATTGAGAGAAAAAAATAAGAAAAAGACTGTGAGGTTGGAGGGTTTTAAGGTGACATAAGAAGATTCTGCTAAGAAGATGAGCCATCAACTAGCAAGAGCCGATCTATGAGCAGCTAAATCCACTAGTCTCGGGAGGGGAGAAGAAGTCTTGTAACAACAGAACGATTTTATGTTCTGTCTCTTCTTATATTTCTTTATGATATGAATCAATAAAGCTTCTTTTTATTATATAATTATTTTATACACTTCCTTTTATGCTTATATGTTAGATCGTAGTTAGAACAATATTTGCTCTTGGAAGATGCACTATGATCTACAGATACGAGGCATGCTAAGGAGAGATAGATTATAAACCCTATATTTTCTGGAGACATACCATGATCTATGGATACGGGGCGTGCCAAGGAAGATAGATGGTTTCTAGCTTTGATCTATTATTATTTTTTCTTTACTTGTGAGATAAAGCCATAGAATAGTTTATGTCCGAAGGGACGAACCGTGATTCGAGAATATAGATCGTGCTCAAACAGAGATAAGTTATGTTCAAGACCTAATTACAAGCATCTAATATCATTAAGAAATATAACTCTGTTTTATGCAAGACCGATTCGTAACCTCTGAGATAATCATTTTCTGCTTGATTCAACTCTTAATATAGTTTATTTCTAGTTTATTTTATTTCTTTCTTTGCAATGCTTTAATTTAATGATCTTAACTCTCCTGTAATCATAACTCTACCTATGGTCCCTATGGATATGATCCCGACTCACTACTATCTACATAGTTTTAAATCGGTAATTCACTTTGATTGCCTATGACAGTAATTAGTTACTAAAGACCATCTTGTTCAGGGTGACTTGCGCCAGTTTCCATATGTTTAGTTAAAGACAATATGGAGTCATAGATGCATTATTTCATCTAGTTTTTGATTTTATGTGTTTTTCTATGTTTCTCTTTTAAATAAAACTGTTGGACCATATTTCGTCCACCTGATGACATGTCCACTCCTACAGATGTGGCAGACACCCGACATCATGATATGGGCAACCGAGACATATGATCAAAGCAACATCATGTGACTCAGATGGCTCCATAGATGTTGGCACCTAGCTGACCACTTGTGACAAATCGACAACTTCCTAGAACCGTTCGACAATGCCTCGTCGATCTTTTTTTCTGCTTCAGCTCCCTACAAGTCGTCTGCTAGGTCAGACACTCTTCAAGACTTTCGACACATGAGTCTCATGGGTGACAGGCTCTGCAACGGCTTGCTGACACCCACTGCTCTATCAAACATGGGCAACAGGCTGTGTGACCTCCTCTGACGCCTATCATCCTGGCTCTGATAGCCACTACCTCACCTTTGATGGATGCCAACCGTCTGGCTGCCCCCTTAAACAAAAAAGGAAGGCTAGTGGAAAAAAGAGAGGAGGGAAGGAAAAGGAAGGAAGAGACACGCTCGCCCCTTAGGAAACAGGGAGGACTCTAGACTCTACTCTCTCTAACTCCATCTTTCTCTACTATTCTTCCTCTCCAATTGATACTAAGTTAACTATCGGATGGTCCCCCACTGGAGAACCTCCACTATCTTTTCTGGTATTCTTGGACTTGTAGGTCCATAGTGTTCTGATTATAGATCCACTACTCTAGCTTAGTAGGAGCCAACACCGTTCAGTCCGGCCACTCTCGCCCCATCATCTGGTCAGAGAGGCATAATAATAGATTGGTGCAGGAGGAAGGATCGAGGGCAATCTAGCCCCATTCTCAGGAGAAAGATAGTGAAGACCATGCCATGGCCGCAGTCATCCCTGCATGGCACTCTCGATGGAGAAACCATCCTTAGCGGTCCACCATCAATCATCAGAGTCAAGCATCGTGGTGGAGCAAGTCTGGGCATCTAAAGTTGTTGCATAATAGTCACAGTGCAATGGTACACGACAAGGACCTATGCTCCTCGAACGACCCCATTCCAGCAAAGCCACCAGGCCTGTATCTGGATGAGTGTGAATAAAGACATCGGTATGTTAGATGTATATCCTAAAAGCCAATATGGCTGACACATTGTAATAAATCTAGGACACAATTTTATACTTAATACATTGATTTGATCAATAAAGGATAAGTTTATTTTCATTCAAGTGTGATGTGTCCTTGAATCATCCATAAAATTAACCTTCGATACATATTTTCAAGGTGTTGAGAATTAGAGACATGTATTTGATTCATAAATACTTTCGATCATAGGATCATCATAGGAATAGTGATCGATCCAGATAGACTAGCGCACAGATCGTTTCTTTCTAGATAGATGAGTCTCTGATTTACAGTGTAGAAATACTGAGCGACGAGTACGGATAGTTGTTAAAGAATAACTAGTACTGAGCATGACCATACGAGAGATCACTTGAATTTCTATTCAATCATCAGTGATTGTCTCGATGCTGTAGTTGTATAATAATCTTTTGATCTGAGATTATACTATTGCTCGTAATGAGGCTGCTGGAGTTTGACTAACAGA
>KE505210.1:307219-328401 GCA_000441515.1 Elaeis oleifera | reverse complement strand
GGCGCCACATCCACTTGACTTTTAAGATAAGGACCTTTCCAATTAGGTCGATTTCTTAGGAAGAACATCAGATTAAAAGGTAAGAGACTTTATGAGATAAGATCTAATCTTTTTAGCCTGATTGGATTATGATTTGGAATCAAGAAAAGTCTATTTAAGATGATGGTCTCCTGGGATTTAAAAAAAATTGAATTTTGAAATTCAAAATCTCCTCCTCTCCTTCTCCATGCCACCCTTTTTCCTCTCTTTCCAACGCCCGAGTGTTGGGCATTCCATCTTCCCACACGTCCAAGGTGAAGGGTTTTTCTTCTACATCAAGCAAAAGAAAAAGGCTGTAGTTCAAGTGTTGACACTGTAGGCAGCGATCAACAGTTGATCTAAGGTTTAAAAGGCTGAGAACCTATTCAAAAAAAAATCTACAATGAGAAGAAAAGTTTAAGATTGATTCTAGTAAATACCTATAGAGGTTGGACACGTGTGCGGCTCAGGAATCTTCAGATCTAAGATCATCAGTTGCGGTGAATTTCAACCCGTGCAAGGTATTGAGATCCGATCTCAATTTTATTTAATTTTAGATTATATACATGTTTAAATCCAAAACTCAGATAGATATAGATTAGATCTATTCTATATAGGGTTAAAGGATTTAACCTAAATCATTTTTACTGCTACTTCAAAAAGGTTTTGAAATCTACGTATGCAACTCTATCCGATTTTCTAACAGCGGTATCAGAGCCAGATTTTTAAGATATGTATAATCTAATTTTTAGTATTAGATCTAAAAGTTTAGATGATTTAATATTGATATTTACTGGTATAAGGTTGTCCTAGTATAAGATTTACCTCCTATATTGAAAAGATTGTCCTAGCACAAGATTGATCGGTTTGGAGAACTATTTTTAAAATATTTAAATCAATCTTTTAGATGTAAAAATTGATATATATGGTATATCTTTATTCATATTAGATCTGAAATTAGAATGATTAAAATTTCTCATCGGACTGATATAAAGTTATCCTGGTATAGGATTTATCCCCTATATTGAAAAGGTTGTCCTACTTTGATGTGAATAATTTTTTAAAAATTATTTTTAAGATATTTTAATCATTATTTTAGATCTAATTTTATATATATTTGATATGTATAATTTTATTTAAATTTATAATTAATTTATATGTGATATATATTTAAAGTTTAGATATAAAACTTGATATATGTAATATATAACATTAAGTTTAGATCTGAAACTGTTTTAAGATCATAAGTCATGAATGCATGCAATGAAACATAATCTAAAAAATTTTTTTAGAATCTAAAAATTATGTTATTGTATGTGGGTATGGGTTAAACAAATTAGGTCTAGTGATCAAACTATAATTAAGATCAATTGATTAGATCAGACTAGAATTCGTTGTTGATTTTGAGTAGTTGATTGAACCTAATCAATGGTTGGTTAGAATTAGATCAATGGGGCTCAAAGTCAAGTTTAATTATAGTTGGTTGCATCGATTTATATTTTGATGTAAATTGATTGACTCAAGATCAAATTTGGCTCAGTACTTCAAGCCCATTTTAATAGATTAATCTGATTGATTCTAATCGACCAATTTGGTGTCTAAGATAAGTATCTAGATGGTGGTTATTTAATTGGTTCTGTTGTCTGACCTGATCAGTTCGTTGATATCTAAGGAAACAACGGGAGGACCCCACTCATCTTAACTTACTTGGCCATTTTGAGAGATTTAATTTCGTATTAGGTTACTTATTGACTCGTGTTCACCCATGCCGACTAGGTAGGTCAGACATATGGATATGCTGATCTAAACTTGATCAATCGGATGTCATATTTGCTGATTTAGAAGAGATCTAAATCTAAATCTCTTCACTAAATATTAAGTCTAGAGGTCTTCCGTCGTTGTAGAGATGCGGATGCCTTCCTGGCATTGATCATTTTCAGCTGGTTATAATAGTTCGGTTGCATTGAAAAGGTACAATCACTCTATTGGTATTTGATGCTCTGGGGTAAAGATGAGGTTGGGCCCAATAACTGTTAGGTGAGGATTTCAATGATGGCTTTGCGTCCACTGGTGAATGATGGGTTAGACTTAACTAAAAATATGTCAAAATTATTAGGTGAGGCCACAAGACTTAGAGACCAAACTCGCTGCATCTTACTCAGTGAAGCCATAGGCAAGGTATTGTCCACTCATTGGTCTATGCTTACCAATAATTATTAAGTGAGGTGCATATGGATCAGTGGGACCGTAGTATCCACTAGAAATTGATCGCATATAGATTTCTTTTTCCATCTGAGGAGTGTGAAAATTCAAAAAATAGTGGGAGCCTTTGTTTGTTTTAAAATTTTAGAACAAACATTTAATAAGTACAATATCTGATTAGAAACTGTTCTCTCTGTAGATAACTATGTCGAGTGCCAACCCCTTAGCCCGTATTTTGTCACAAATAGGTTGATCGGAACGAACTACAAAGACTGACTCAAAATTTAAAATTATTCTCAGTTTCGAGAAACTAACCTATATCCTAGACTAGAATGCATCTGTGGTACCAGCTCATCCATCCTCTGATCAACGAGTCGTACATCAAAAGTGGGTGGATGAGGATAATAAGGTGAAGTATTATATTCTAGCATTCATGTCCAATGATCTTCAAGGATAGCATGAAGATATGAGGACTATCAAGAAGATGCTGACTCATTTACATGAGTTGTACGATAAGCAGAGTCGCACAGCTCATTTTGAGGTCTCTCAGAGACTATTTAGAGTGAAAATATGCGATGGACAGTCTATCAATGATCATTGTTGATGATGATCAAGGATATTGAAGAGCTTTAGAAGCTCGGGATGAACATGGATAAGAATTGGAGGTAGATTTGATCCTTCAGTCTCTTTCTGATTCGTATGGGCGGTTCATTATGAACTACCATATGAATAAGATTGATAGTATTTTATCCAAATTGCTGAATATGTTGGTGACAGCTGAGGGTACCTTGAAAAGTTCAAGAATATGGTTATGACTGTGGAGCGGACTTTCTCTAAGAGAAAGTCTTCTTTCAAGAAAAAGAAGAAGCCTGCGAAGAAGCAAAGAATGAGGCCAAACCCAAGAAGCAAGTTCGAAGAAGGCTGACAACAAAAGAAAGTATTTCTATTGCAATGTCAAAGGCCATTGGAGAAGAAACTGTTTGGCCTACCTAGCGACTGTAAAGAACAAGAAGAAGGATGGACCTTCTGAAGGTACATCTGACTTGCTCGTAATTGAAAGTAATCTAATGATTTTCTCTTCTTATAATTGAGTTCTAGATTTTGGTTCAAGTGCTCATCTGTGCACTTTTATGCAAGGTCATAAAGAATTAAAGGGCCGAGAGAAGGCGAGATCTCTCTCTGGATCGATAATGGAGCAAGAGTTGTTGCTGTAACTGTCAGGACCTATCCTCTGCGATTATCATTAGGGATTAGTTTAATTTTGAAAGATTGCTATTATGTACCTGTAGCCAGTAAGAATTTAATTTTCATATCTATGCTAGCACAGGATAACTATAATTTTTATTTCAATAAAGATATGTGTGTAATTTATTTGAAAATAAAGTTGTTACATGTGCTTTCTTGATTGATGATTGTAATCATTTGCGTATGGATGCGTGTTAATATTAGTGACCAAACTGTGAATACTATAAGATCTAAGATACTTAGAGATAGAATTAGCTAAAAGTATCTATGGCACCTTAAGCTAGGCCATATAGGAGGGGACAGACTCAACAAATTAGAGAAAGATGATTTCTCAAGCCATTGACTTTCGAGTCTTATCCGATTTGTGAGTCCTGTCTTCAAGAAAAATGGCTAAGCTGTCCTTTGTGGGATAAGAGAAAATGGCTACTGAGATATTAGTCTTGGTACACGCTGATGCATATGGTCTATTCGATGTACAAGTCAGGGGTGGCTATGTCTACTTCATAAATTTTATCGATGATTATTCATAGTATAGTTTTATATATTTGATGCATCGAAAGTCTGAAGCCTTTGAAAAGTTCATAGAATTCAGATATGAAGTAGAAAAATAAATCAAAAAATCCATAAAGATTTTTCGAACAGATCGAGGAGAGAAATATCTTAGTGAAAAATTTCAGACCTATCTCAAGGATAACGGCATAGTCTCATAGTGGACACCTCTAGGGATCCCTCAACTCAATGGGATATTCGAAAAGAGGAATCGAACTCTATTAGATATGGTTCGATCCATGATGAGCTTCATAGATCTTTCTGTATTTTTCTGGAGACATGCATTACTTTCTGTAATTCATCTTTTGAAACGGGTTCCCTTTAAATCTATTTCTACCACTCCATTATGAGTTATGATATGGTAAGAAGCCAGCTCTTGGGTATCTCAAGATTTAGATATGTCCAATGTATGTCAAGTGACAATATATGGACAAGTTAAAGGCTAGATCTTTTAGGACTCGTTTTAATAGATATCCTAAAAAAACTTTGGGATACTACTTCTATCTTCTTGAGGATCATAATATGATTGTGAGCCATCATGCCGTCTTCATAGAAAAAGAGTTTATCCAGGATGGAGGCAGTGTGAGAAAATTAAGCTCGAAGAGAAGGTCTCTGAAGAGCATAGAGTCCACGAACCTAAACTCAGTAGTGAGCCAGTAGATGTGGTATCTCCTCCATCTTATAGATCAAATATAGTCTCTCATCCTCCTGAAAGGTATTTAGATATTCTTACAGAGGATTTAGAAGAAGCATTCCTTGTGTGAGATAGGGACATTAGGATCTTGAGAAAGCAAATGGATATCTTGAGAAAGATATCTATATGGAGCAGCCTTTGGATTTCACATCCAGTGATAGTGATCGCATGGTCTGCAACCTGCAAAAGTCCATATATGAACTCAAGCAAGCATCTTAGAGTTGAAACACTTACTTTAATGATATGATCAAAATATTTGATTTTATCAAAAATGAGGAGGAGCCGTATGCATATAAAAAAGTCAGTGGAAGCACTGTCATATTGCTCATATTGTATGCGGATGACATCCTCCTGATTGAGAATGATATTTTCATGCTAATATCAGTCAAAGTATGGTTGTCAAAAGAATTCATCATGAAAGATCTAAGAGAAGCTTCCTACATTCTTAGAATAAAGATCTATAGGGATAGATTTAAGAGAATGATAGGACTCTCATAGCGAATGTATATATAGGAGGTGCTGAAAAGGTTCTGTATGAAAATTTCAAGAAAAACTTTTGCCCTTAGATATGACGTTCATCTCTCTAAGAAGTTGTGCCCTGACACACCTGAGGAGATCCAGCACATGAGCAAGATCCCTTATGCATCGGCAATAGGGAGCCTCATGTATGCCATGTTACCTACACAACCTAGTATAGCCCTTGTCATGAGTTTCACAAACAGATATTAGGTGAATCTAGATGAAGAACACTGGATTGCTGTGAAAAATATCCTTAAGTACTTGAGAAGGACTTAGGATTTGTTATTGATCTTTGGTGGAGGATCAGAGCGGCAGTTCTACATTATACGTAAATACTTCGAGAAGAAGTTCGTCGAGATGCAGAGAGTTGACTTCACACAAAACGTAACGGATCCACTGACCAAGCCTTTCAGCCAGCAGAAGATCGAAGCTCACCTTGAGAAGATGGATCTTAGATATATGGCCAATTGGCTTTAAGTCAAGTGGGAGTTTGTTAGACGAGTATCCTAGAAGCCAATTATTGGCTGATATATTTATAATTTTAGAATTTAATTATGTACTTATAATATTTTATATTAATAAAGGGCTTCTTTTTTCAATCGTATTTATGTGTCCATGATTTTTTAAAATTAACAAAGATGATTTTGTATATTCTCAAAGTGTTGAGAATTTGAGACACACATTAATTAGTGATTAGTTTCTAAATACTCCCAATCAAAGAATCGTCATGAAGGACAGTGATCAATCCATTTAAGATCGGTGCACTGTTCACCTCTTTATGGGCAGATGAGTCTCGGATCTACAGTATAGGGACACTAGGGTAAGAGTGTGGGTGATTGTTAGAGAATAATTTGTACTGAGAGTGACCAACATGATAAATCACTTAGATGTCTACTCACTCATTAGTGGTTATCTCGATGCTGCAGTGGTATGAGTGGTCCTTTGACCTGTGGTGTCATCAGCTATTCGCAGTAAGGCTACTGAGTTTAACTGCATGTTTCTTTAGTCTCTAGCCATTCAGATCCTTGTTGTATATGTTGGCTACAGTAGGCTCAGATTCGCTATTTGGAGTAGGATGTACCTAGAAAGAATCTATTGATCTTGGTAGAAAAGAGAAGTCCTATGTGATTTGCGAGACTGAGTTTAGAAAGTCTTTGGCCAAAGCAAGTGTGAATACTGAAAAAATTTTACAGAATTCACAAGTGAACTCGAGTCGAACCAATCTAGCATATGACTGACGATAGGGTCTGATGAGTTCTTCATGACCTTCGTCAAGTTGGGACTTATGATAGAAGGACTGAATTATACGAAAATTGCACCTATGAGTTTATACTTTTATTCTACTAGGTTGCCACTACATACTGCTAGGCATCATTGGTGGTTTGTGGGACTCATCGGGCATCATCTTGATGATCGATGACCCTTGAAGGGTAAAGCTGGAACTGTTCCAACACATCGAAAGAAATTTCGATGATATTGTGATGGAGATCATAATATATCTCACTATCAGATAGAATGAAACCAATGGGGTTACATATTAAGAGATTTAATCTTGAATTAACCAATTAGGCTTATGAAGTTCTAATTGGTCAAGAATTTAGTGAAATCCTATTGGGTTTATGAGAACTATACTAGTACACGGTTAAACCTAATTCTTCTCTGGACTTTGATTCCTTATTAGATAAGGATTGGATCAAGTCCATAGCCTTAAACCTAATATAAATCCATTCTGATTTGGGTTTAGCTGGGCACCTATTTGAGGACCCAAGAGGATTGGATCAAGTCAATAAGTTGGCAAACTAATCCTCTTATTTTTTCCTCATTATTTCCTAATGAGATGAGGATTAATTAGAAAAAAAGATGGTGCATGCTCCCTTTTTAGAAACTCCAAAGGGCACCATCCCTTGGAGAGGGCATGAGATAGAGTGAGGGGCCCACCTCCTCTTTTGCTTTGGCATGGAAGGAGAGAGAGAGGGGCCACACCACCTCTCTGAGCATAAAATCTTAAGGGGGCACAAAGAGTTGGTGCCCCAACTACCTGCCTAATAAATCAACTAGCGCTACTCATCTTGATTTATAAGATGAAGTGAGATGAAGGCACCACATCTACTTCACTTTTAAGGTAAGGATCTTTTCAATTAGATCTGATTTTCTTAAAAAGAAAATCAGATTAAAAGGTAAAAGACTTTATGAGATAAGATCTAGCCTTTTTAGTCTAATTGGATAATGATTTGGAATCAAAAAAGATCTATTTAAGGAGATGGTCTTCTAGGATTTACAAAAAATTGAATTTTGAGATTCAATACCTCCTCCTCTCCTTCTCCATGCCACCCCTTCTTCCTCTCTTTCCAACGTCCAAGTGTTGGGCGTCCCATCTTCCCACACGCCCAAGGTGAAAGGTGTTTCTTCTACATCAAGCAAAAGGAAGAAAGACTGCAATTTAAGTATTGACATCGTAGTCAGCGATCAATAGTTGACCTAAGGTTCAAAAGACTGAGATCTTACTTGGAGAAGAAGGATCTACAATGAAAAGAAAGTTCAAAATTGATCCTAGTGGATACCTATAGAGGTCGAACACGTGTGCATTTCAGAAATCTTTAGATCTAAGATCATCGATTGCGGTGAATTTCAACCTGCGCAAGATATTGAGATTCGATCTCAATTTTATTTAATTTTCAAATTATATGTATGTCTTAGATCCAGGACTCGGATAGATATAGATTAGATCTATTGCATATAGGGTTAAAGATTTAACCTAGATCGTTTTCGCTGCTACTTCAAAAAGATTTTGAAATCTATGCATGCAATCCTATCCGATTTTCTAATAGACCAAAGCCGCTGGATTTACTTTTTTCCCTTTATGTGGACCCCACTCCAAAAGTCAAGTGCCCAAAGTTTGCTGTGACCATGAGCCACGGGAAGCTCCAAACACCGCTGTGTTCCATGTAAAAAAAATCATGTGCTGATTTCTCTCAATGGCCATGGATGTCCACTCCAAAAAAAATTAATGTTCTATATGCCTGCATCTCTTTTCTTCAAATAAATTTTCTTTTGCATTAATACCATGCATGTCCCTTTTTAGCTTTAAAGTAGATTTCATCTTGAGCTTGAACTTGGATTTTGTCTGCATGTATTGGGCTTGGTGTAGAATAAATCTTGATAATTAATTATTCTTGAAAATGAATATAAGAAGTATCAAATATAAAATAATAAAATTAAATATCAAATATTTTAATATTTCTTTTGTCATATTTATTGTATCTATCAAGATAGCATCATATCAGCCATAGACAGCTGATCACTACAGAGCTCAGGTCGAAGTCGATGTCCCCCGACATCTCTCGACCCAAAAACCCCACACTCAAAAGGGCAAGAGCACTAAATCCGCCGAATATAGTGGATGAACCCCAAACTGTTGGGATTTTGACTCCTCGAATTCGATCCACAGGAGAAAAACCCATGATGCGAGGAGCCCGAAAACATGACACAGCAGGAGCTACAGCATGCGGCCTAGCAGGGCTCGTAGTGCATAGGCCCAAGCCTATTGTGTGTGGGTGCGCAGCCCAGCCAGGTGTGCAGACGCACGCGGCCCAAGTGGGCGCGTAGTCCAGGAGCACGCCCTACACGCGAGGCATAGAGATTTGGCATGGTCAACCATGGACTGCATAGGATGTCACGATCCATGCGACCGTCATAGATCGGCCCGATCTAAATGCCAAAAAATGTAGCTCATGAGAATTTTTTGCATGATCCGATGGCCAAAAAGCCATGCGATTGCGTTCAGACGGCGATCAAGGGTGTTCGAGCGTGATCAGGCACTATATTGCACAATTAGATGGCCAGAAGCATGAGCGGGAGAGATCCAATGGCTAGAAAGGTTTTGAAGTCCTTTTCAAAGCTTCTTTTCGATATAGACTGGGTTTTGGGCCTATAAAATGCCTGACGGACTATAGAGATGTGCATGTCTCAGCGCATCTAAAAGAGGATTTGAGAGAGTTCGTGAGCAACTGAGAGCATCCAGGGCATCAACAACAGCAGTAGAGAATAGCTGAGGAGCAATTTGGTATGAGCAGTAGGTAGACCAGTCGAAAGTATTCTAGAACGGTCATGGGAGTGGTCATGAGTGTAGGGGCATAAACTGAGGCATGATGTAGTGGCTGAAAGCATCACAAAAAGCATCCAAGGGTATCGAGGACCCTGGCTCGGTAGGCCTGTGAAAGGATCTTCTTTAGGGATTTTATGAGAGATTTTGTGAGGATTGTGCTTCTTATTGAGAGAGGTTTGTGTGTGAGAGTTGGGAGTGTGTGATCTCCTCTTGTACTTGTTATTTTCTCTCATACTGAAGCTTGCGTGTCTCATAGAGGTAACCTTAATTGATCCATATATTTGATTGTATCTTTATTTATTTTTCTTTCTTTCTGCTGTAATAATTGGTACCAGATCTCTAACAGTTGATATCAGAGCCAGGTGGTATCAAAGTACGCGGTTGACTAGGTTGTGGTAGTATTGATCAAGATTGAAGAAGACGGAGAAGTCAGGCTCAATCAAGAGATTGATCGATTCTCTTTTGTGCTAGGAGAAACTATCTACTATAGAAGATGCCAGCGGGAGCTCAGTGCGAGGTGAAGCTGCAGGAGGGTATGGATTGGACATGAAATGAAAGACTCGAGAGGATGATAAATGACGTCGTCAAGAGGCTACCCCGAGTAGGTCTCAGGTCATGCAGGATGGATATGGGGTCAAGCGGCCTGGCTCAACTCTCATATTTACCCATCTATGAGTAGCAGGCATATACCCCAGAGCATGGGGGCAAGAAAATCCAAAAGCCCTCAAAGTCAGGTAGAGATCGAATGTCAAGTCAAGGTGGAGATTGTTAGAATTTTGATACCTCGAATTCGATCCATAAAAAAATCCACAATGTGAGGGGCCCGAAAACACGGCACAGTAGGGCCTGCAGCATGCAACCCAGTGGGGCCCACAGCATGTAGGCCCGAAGGCAGGCCTAGGCCTGCTGCACATGGGCAGATAGGCGTACAGCCCAACACAAGCGCACGGATGTGCACGGTCCAGGCACGTGCAAGGGAGTGGAGAATTGGCACGGTCCACTATGGACTGCATAAGATGTGACGGTCCACACTACCACCATGGATCGGCCCGATCTAAATGCCAAAAATTATGGCTCACGGGAGTTTTTGCATGATCCGACGGCCAAAAAGCCATGCAATCATGATTGGATGGTGATCAAGGTGTTCGAGTGTGATTGGGTGCTGTATTGCACGATCAGATGGCCAGAAGTGCGAGAGTGAGGGATCCAATGGTTGGAAAGATTTTGAAGTCCTTTCAAACTCTATTTCAATACAAACTGAGTTTTGACCCTATAAAAAGGTCTGATAGACTGTGGAGATGTCTGCATCTCAGTGCATCTTAGCGAGGGTCTGAGAAAGATCGTGAGCGACTAAGAGCACGTAGGGCATCAACAGCAGCGATAGAGAATGACGGAGGAGCGGCTTGGCATGAGCAGCAGACAGACCACCGAGAGTGTCCTGAAATGATCGTGGGAGTGGCCATGAGTGTAGGGGTAGAAGCTGAGGCATGATGTAGCAGCTGAAAGCATCACAGAAAGCGACCAAAGATGTCAAGGACCCTGGCTCGGTAGGCCTTTGAGAGGATCTCCTTAAGGGATTTTATGAGAGCTTTTGTGAGAGTTGTACTTCTTGTTGAGAGAGATTTATGTGTGAGAGTTGAAAGTGTGTGATCTCATCTTGTACTTATTATTTTCTCTCATAGTGAAGCTTGTGTGTCCCGTAGAGGTAAGTCTTGGGCTGATCCACATATTTAATTGTGTTCTTTATTTTATTTCTTCTTTCTTTCTACTATAATAATTGATACTAGATCTCCAACACAAATTGAAAGTACCATATCAATTAATCAAAGTAGATGAATCTAGAGCCTACATGTTAGCAACTCTTAGTGACATCTGGATTCTAGAGGCCTGACACTCTGAAAGATTTTGGGTACATCGCCAGTAAGCAACATAATTTCTTATGCTCTTATCTTCAATAATGTCATTCCTTCTACTGAGAAATCTGATCATAAGATCTGAACGAATTGAGATCCATCATCAGAGCAATATCAAAAACCTCACATGGCCCTCATCCGAAGACGATCTGAGCAGGGGCTGTAGGTAACCTCGGTTCAACATTAGGTGACATGTTAAAGGAACTTTTTATGGCAGCATTGGGACAACCACACAAAACACAAATAAAAAATAAAAAATATTTTATTGAAGAAAAGATTTCATTACAAGAAGTCCATAATTATAGGACAAGAAAGACCACAACCGCAACCACCGTCCAAGCCCAATATGGGGTTGGTCCAGCAAAAACTAAGAGACTCGACAGTGTCTGCTTCATGATCTCCTGAGATGCTTTAGTCTTCACGATAAATCTCCAAGGAGGGTCAGAAGGCCACACTAAAATCATCCAGAAGAGTCAAACTGCCCTCTGGGAAGGTCCGAGGCCCTCTTGGGGAACAACATTGAGGGCAGTCCTAGTGGTCACCACTGTGACTCTATGAGTAGGACTGTAGAAGTTTCCAATACCTCCCATGCCAAATGAAGATGCTACCCAACATGCTCCCCTTTGGCACACTCCTTTGAGATGGACCTATCTTTACAGGGGTGTAAGAAGGCCATATTAGGCAGGAGCAAGTAGCAGTAGCACTCCGGCAACCAGAAGGGCAACATCTTGAAAGGACAATCAGATGATCTCAACATCAAGCAGCCAAGAGGCTTCTTTTATAGAGGAGTCACACACTTATCACCTCCAACCACCCCAATGGCCATGGAATGCATGTCACAGAAGGAGAGGCTCAAAGGTCATGCCGTCAAAAGTCAAAGCGCCAGTTGTTCCTTTCAAAACATCACATCCCTCGAAGAATGTCAGGCATAAAATTCCCAGGGTATACATCCCATCAGTGTGAAGGCCCAGCTCCAAAGGAAAGAGGAGAACAGGAAACGGAGTTCAGTGCAACTCTGGATAAGATAGAAGATGATTGGAGATGCACGGATGCCAACGACTGAATCAGCATACCAACCTCTCGAAGGTGCCCCAGCCTAGGCATCATGACCTCAATGCGCAGGTTGGTGAAGCACCAAAGATACGAGAGAATACTAACCCGAAACAAGGATTCTCGCAAATAAGGACTTCGGGAGAGTAATGCGATAGCAAATGATTGCGGTTAAGACAGCCGGTGGAAACAACCAAGGTCGAAAAGCTGGCTTAAAGATCACCTCAAAAACTTTGTCCCCCAAGCCCAAACCATGATTTTTCAGAGAAATCTAACTATCTAAAAGGTTCGCCCAATGATGAAAATTAGATGCACACTGAAGCCCAAATCATGATTTTCGAGGGGAACCTAACTACCTAAAAGGTTCACCCGACGCACCGAAGCCAAAACCATGACTTTCGAGGGAACCTAACTACCTAAAAGATTCATCCAATAATAGAGATCAAATGCACATCAAAGCCCAAACCATGATTTTCGAGGGAACCTAACTGCCTAAAAGGTTCGCCCAACGATGAAGATCAAATGTGCACCGAAGCCCAAACCACAATTCAAGGGAACCTAGCTGTCTAGAAGGTTCACTAGATGATAAAGATCAGATGCGCACCGAAGCCCAAACCATGATTTTCAAGGAAAATCTAACTACCTAAAAGGCTCGCCCAACAATGGAGATCATATGCGCACTGAGCCCCAAAACCATGATTTTCGGGGGCAACCTAGCTGCTCGAAAGGTCTGCCCAATGAAGGAAGTTAGGCATACACTGAAGCCTCCAACCCAGTGATTGCACAATCGAACGGCATCAAAGATTCTAGCAAAAGAAGGAAGAAATGAAGTACTATCATGGAAGAGGTGCCTGTAGGAAAAGATCATTTTCTCATTCAAAAGAAAATATTACATGAAGTCAGTGCCATAGGGCATTGAATAAAAAAAAAAGAAGAGAGGGGAGGAGCAGAAGGACGAAGACCTAGTCCTCATCTGAGGAGAAGGCTCCCACCTCCTCATCACTATTCCCATGGTGGAGGCGGTATAGGTCCAATTGCATGTGCTTCAAGTGGGCTTTGCAATTCTCAAAACCCTGGATGAATCCGATGGTGGAAGCATCGAGGAGCTCTCCTTTGAAGGTCTCGGAGGCCTTATACTTTGCGATACAGTGGAGTTGCACTTCAGCGAAAGCCTCAATGGCGATGCCCTGGTGGGCCACCTCTCAGAAGTGGAGGAGCCCTCACTCGGGGCCCTCAGAGGAAATGATGCCTAACCCACACTCGGAGGCTCTAGTGTGGTAGCCTTCACCCTCTTGGGCCTCCCCTCAGGTATTCAGCCTTCTTCCTAGTGGCCTCCTTCATTGATCACGGCAACGGCTCCATCATAATGGGATTCAAGAGGACAGAAAAAGGCTCTCCGATGAACGCACCTACCATCAGGAGGTGAACTATTATACAAATTCCAAGCGACATACACCTGATCGATTGACAATCGGTGACACCACGCATTTGAACCCAAAGTGCCAAACATTGCAGCCACTAACTACACTCCCAACCATTCCAAATTTTAAGAGGCAACTCTCGAAACACTTCAAGGCTCATCCCAATCCACCACATTGCTGGTTGAGATAGGCTTGAGGTGGTCCTTTGGTTAATTTCCTTGAGAAATCCTCCAGCCTTAATAGTGGATAGAGTCACAAGGCATCCTACTAATAAATGTCTAAAGGGATCGATGGAATTGAAAGCCCAAGCCCTCGAATTCCTAGTCAAGATGGACATCAACCATCAAGGTCCTTAAAATGCTTCCTCGCATGGTCATCCATCCAATCACCCTCCTAGGCCATCCATAGTTTGAGGTCCAGAAGGACATCATTGATCCTAAAGTCATTCAAAAATCCTTGATAGGATCTGAGGTTGCCTCAACAAGATCCAGGATGGAAGAAGCCAACTCATCGAATACCAACTCAACATTGAAGAAGAAGACAGTTGCGATGAGCTTCACAATCACCATCAAGACCACAGCTAAAGGCCACCGAAGGGTTGCCTAATTCTAGAACGCTAGTCAAATGATATCTACGACACCCCACCAGACATGATGGCCCAATGTCAGAGATCATGCAGCTTCAGATGATGAATGGTGGTCAAGCCCAAGGGTGCCCGATGACTGCCAATACCGATTGACGGACCATCTTGATAACCATCTAGTGTTGACCTTCGGTGTCTCCAATACAAGAGTTGGTGTGGTGCTCCAAGCCTTGGGAGGCCACAGGAGGTGTCAGGATATTATTTTTGGGAGGCTAGGATCGGGTTTGGATTCTAGGGCTAAGATAGGAGTGGTCCTAAGGTGGAGGTGGGTGTAGCTCTCCACAAGCTCAAATTCAGGTGATGAGAGCTTCGAGAGGCTTGGTTGGGGCTCTGGATATCTGGAGACACAAATGGAGCAAAAAATCAGAGCTAAGGATGAAGACTACAGAGGAATAGTAGATTTAGGGTACTGGATCGACTCAGACTGTGACTGGATCGATCAAGTCATAGAGAGAGTGCCAGACAGAAGATAGCATCTCAAAAAATCAAGCACAGCATATAGGTGAGGTGACTCAATCTCAGTTTGAGTCGACTCAGTCCCAGATTAGTCGATTTAGTTTGAGACTAAGTCAGATCAGTTATGCGAGTAAAGTAACATGAGATTTCAGCATGGGTCTCGAATCGAATTTGATCCTAGGGGTCTTAAGGCCTGATTTGATAGGTCTTAAGGGGGTTAACTCAGAGATTGGACTGGGATTAAGTCCAAGGGATGAAAGCATGTGAGACACGGGTGTACATGGACTCGGTGAGTGCTTTCATGTATGGGTTAGCCAGAAAATTTTGATCAAGCCTATTGGCTATATATATACATATATACATAGGTTGTATTAGAGTTTCAATAAGAAGTGGAATATAGATCTTTTCTCCCTCAATCTCTCTTTTCTATTTCTCTAGTGTTTCCACCCTAGGTCTTGACAAAACCTTAGAGAACGGGGGCACCTCCCTCAAGCCCTAGGAGGGAGGTGCCCAATCACAGATCTAGATAGTGGATCAGTGTTCGCTGTCTTCAGAGAGTCTGGATCTATTATAGATCTCCTCATACAAAAGATCTAGGGGTTTCTAACAGGTGCAGTTAGGATTTTTCTAATAATTGGTATAAGAGCCTGATGGAGTGTGGAAGCGAAGAAAAATCATACAAGATGAAATAAAAAATCTGCACACCTATTCCATGGTATGTCTTAGATTTACTTTCATTTTTGCTGTGGTTTGGCCAATCGGGAGTAGTGGATTGAAGGTGGAGGTTGAGAGGATTGACGGAAAGGGATATTTTTCAGAGTAGAAGGTTTGGGTGTATGATTTACTGATCCAACATTGGTTAGAGGCGGTCTTGATAGAAAGACCGAGGTGTATGGTAGTTAGACGATATGGATCTCTAAGGAGAAGGGCAGTGTGGGGGTAGTTTGGTAGATGAGGAGAGTTCACCCAAAGGGTAATAGTCGAGGAGAAGCTGAAGAAGTGATTGCAGCCTTCGGGTGTAGAAAGATAAGGAAGTAGTCCAGAATGCATTCAGTGATTCGACCAGAGTAAGAATTTGCGAAGCCTTGGGGGATGGAGATGGTTGATCCACGGAGTGTCACAGTTGGTTCAAAAAAGGAAGATGTCCTCTGGGGGTTTCAAAGGTGTCCACGGTGTGCGAAAGATCTGAAACGGCAGCAGCGATAGTGGAGATCTAGCAGGTCAGGGCTGGATGGCTGATCTTGGATCAGATTTTATCTTCTATAAGGATACCAAGAGAAGTCACAATTCAGGTGGAGTACCGACCAGAGGTGCCTCCATGGATGGAGGATGTTTTGGCATAGGTACAAAGCCAAGGGGTACAAAGATAGGTGTTTGATTTCAGCATCAGTGGTAGTGATGCATTGCATGGATCTATGCAGAGTTGCCGGCACTATAGATTGAGGTTCTGAGGAGACCATGTCAGATGGATTGTTGCAGCAAAAGAGGACCTACCTATGAGGAGGTGGTGATGAGCCTCAAGTGAGATAGGTGGGTTTGAGCCTCTGATGAGGTTTGAGCTGTAGTTCCTCTAGGTGAAGTTGAAGCGATGGTTGGTGTAAGGACAGAAGAGGATAAAGTGCTAGGATAGAATTTCTTAAGATTTAGTCACTGAAGGTGAAGAGTTAGATAAGCTCTTGGATTTTGGAGGAACCCACGAGGTGCGGTGTATCCGAGACGGTTTGGAGAGATCCATGGAGTGTAGAGTGTCCGAAGGGCAGCGAAGGTGATCGAGGTGAAGCGGCAGACCCAGCAGTGCAGCATTGGGTGGTTGACCTTGGGTGACTTAGTTACCGAGTAATCTTCCACGACATCAAATGGACTTTGGATTTAGGTGAAGCATCGAATAGTGGTGGCTTTACAGGTGGAGAGGGATTTGGCATGAGTTCAGAGTGGGGTTGTTCTAAGGAGACTGTGTCAGGGTATGCAACGAGTACTGATATAGAAATGCTATGATTTTCTCCCAAAAAGTCCAGGATAGGTGATGCAGCTGCTTAGCAAAAGGAAGTCTACAATTTTTAGGTGGTGCCAAAGAGCAAGCCAGGATCTTCAACTATGGAGGTAGTCTCCAAGGAGCAAGCCAAGGGCAAGCCAGGTCTCCAAAGGCATGCAGAAGCTAAAGAGGGTTAGCAGTGGCAAGGATGTTTGCAAAAAGGGCTGTCAGGGCATACAGCAATAGCAGAAGCATGCAGGAGAACATTCTCAGGTTTGCCAAGGCTTGGGCACACCAAGTTGGAGATTGTAAGAGTTGGTGTGGTACTCTCAAGCCTTGGGAGGCCACAGGAGGAGTCAGGGTGTTTGCTCCTGGAGGCTAAGATCATGTTTGGATCCTAGGACTAGGACAAGAATGGTCTTAAGGCTAGGATAGGAGGAGTGTGGAGGCGGTGCGTAGCTCTCCACGAGCTTGAGATTCAGGCGACAAGAACTTCGAGGGCTTAGTTGGGGCTTCGGATACCTAGGGATATAGATGGAGTAAGGAGCTAGAGCCAGAGCTGAAGACTGTGGAGGAATAGCACATTCAGGATATTGGATTGACTCAGACTGAGACTGGATCGATCAAGTCGCAGGAGGAGTGCCAGACAGAAGATAGCATTTTGAGAAATCTGGCATAGCATATAGATGAGTCAACTCAATCTCAGTCTGAGTTGACTCAGTCCCAGGTTAGTCGACTCAGTCTAAGACTGAGCTGGCTCAGTTGCATGGATAAAGCAACACAGAATTTCAACATAGGTCTAGGATCGGATTTGATCCTAGAGATCTTAAGACCTGATTTGATAGATCTTAAGGGGCTAACTCAGGGACTGGACTGAGATTAAGTCTAAGGGATGAGAGCATGTGAGATATTGGTGTATATAGGCTCGGTGAGTGCTTTCATATATGGATTAGCCAAGAGAGTTTTTGATCAGGCCTATTGGCTATATTTATATATACATAGATTGTATTAGGATTTCAATGAAAAGTGGAATACAGACTTTTGCTCCCTCAATCTCTTTTTTCTCTTTCTCTGGTGTTGCCGCCCCAAATCTTGAAGAAACTCTAGAGAAGGGGGGCGCCTCCCTCAAGCCCTAGAAGGGAGGTGCCCCATCACAAATCCAGGTAGTGGATCAGTGTTTGCTACTTTCAAAGAGTCCAGATCTATCGCAGATCTCCTCAGGTACACATAGAAGATCTAGAAATTTCTAACATGTGCGTCAGGATTTTTTTAATATCCAAATTCATCATGTTTCTTTGAGCCAAACAATGCCTGAAGAAGCACCCAACCATCCTAACGGCACTGGTAGAGTTGCAGATGACGGAAGAGTGGATTCCGACATGCGACCCCATAATTCGATCAAACAGTCTATTTTTTAATCTGAACACTTTGGACTAAAATGTGGAGGGTAAAAGTTGGACTATATTTTGTCCACCTGATGATATGTCCACTCTCACAGATATGGTAGACATCCGACATCCTGACATGGGCAACCAAGACACATGATCAGAGCAACATCGCGTGATCCAAACGGCACCATAGACGTCGGTGCCTAGCTGACTACTTGCAACAGGTCAGCAACCTGCCTAGGATCGTTCGACAATGCCTCATCGATCCCATTTTTTCCCACTTTAGCTCCTTATAATTCATCCGCTAAGTCGGACACTCTTTGGGATTTTCAGTGCACGAGTCTCATAGGCGATAGGCTCAAGTTGCTGACACCCACTGCTTCATCAAACGTGGATAACAGGCTGTGCGACCTCCTCAGATGCCTGTCATCCTAACTCTGACAACCACTATCTCAACTCCGATAGATACCAACCATTTGGCAGACGCCCTCAAACAAAAAAGGGGAAAGGCAGGGGAAAAAAAGAGAGGAGGGAAGAAAAAAGGAAGGATGAGATGTGTTCTCCCCCTTGGGAGATAGGGAGGACTCTGGACTCTATTCTCTCTAACTCCATCTTTCTCTACTATTCTCCCTCTCTGATCGGTACCGACTTAATCATTGGAGGGTCCCCTACTAGAGAACCCCCACCATCTTCTCCAATGTTCTCAGATTTTCTTTGCAAGTCCATGGTGCTCTGATCATAGACCCACTATTTCAGCTCGGCGGAAGCCAACACCATCCGGTCCGACCACTCCGCTGCATCATCCGGTTGGAGAGGTGTAGCAACAAAACATAAGCGGCGATTCTTTTCCCTTCATGACCTTCATTCCTCATGTATAGGGACCTTTTAGGTAGTTACAATTAACTTTGGTCTTCAAATGGCAAGCAACCATTTCACAAAATAGACATATTATTTCAGATCAATGGTGTTGAATTTTCCTTCATGTTATGCCTTTGAGTTTAGCCTCTTGCTAAAGTAAGCTCGACTCCTCATCTTCCACTTTCCAAGCATCATAAGCAGCGTGAAGCAGTTGGATATCTTGACTATGCACTCTCCAGTGGCTACTCGCTTGCTTAAGGATAAAACCATGGCATGAATAAATAATCAGACTGATCGAGGCTTTTTATGTCCTTACAGCCAAAACCACTAAAACTTTCAACATTAAGAGAAAAGGAGGAACCAGCGTAGGATGAAAAAAATCCAGCTGATTTAACTCTTCCAGCCATCAGTGCTACGGTGGCCAAAGGACCCATTTAGAGAGAGAGAGAGAGAGAGAGAGAGAGAGAGAGATTTGGAGAGGCTTGCATGAGTTTGACATAAGAGCGATGTTGAATGTGTTAGAAAGCTCTGAAGAAAAAAATGATATTCAAGTTGAATATGCTCAGAAATGAATTGATTTAGGGTCATTTAACTCATTGGGGCATAAAGTTGATCTTTCTTAGGAAAAGGATGATCTGGAATCATTTAATTAAATTATTAAGGAACTTTGGGTTTACTCAGCGCAGATTCGTTTTAGAAGATTATATCATGATTGTGCAATGGTTTCCAATGTGACCACTAACTCAACGACTAATCATGATTAGATTCGAGGCAAAGAAAGGATAGGAATCTCAAAAGCGTTGCTTTGGTTCTATTAAAAAAAAAAGGATTGGAGATCATTTTTAGGAAACCCATAGAATTTTGGTAGGTCTGGATCAGAGTTGTGCAGAAAAAATGTGGTGAGTTGAGTCATTTAAATTTAGTTGACAACATTGATTGCGGTTTGAAGAATGCTACGATGAAAGACTTGGTTTAGTTTTCTAATAAAGGAGGCTTTATTGATTAAAGGGGGCATATCAAAGTTAGGATAGTGAACTGATGGTTCCCTGGTTGATCTCAAACCTAGAATGTTTTGTATGGGTTTCTTTCTTCTAGTTTTAGAGTTGTTAAATGAATGTCTTGTCCTCCATTTGATTGAAGTAGCTTACAATTATATGATGATATTTTTTAGAATAAACCATAGAGAGAGATTAAATGGAGAAGAAGGGTTTTAAATCTAGAGAGCGATTTATGCTCAGGCGCCCTTGTGCTTCTGCTTAACTAGCATTGATTATGATTGCTATGTGGATCAACTGATGTTATGGGTAAAGAATTGTTTGTATTTTAGCCCAGGGTCAAGATGTTAGAGTTCCTTCGGAAAGAGGTAAAAAAATCCAACACATACTGTGGATATCTTATTATACTGCACACACTTATTAAGATCTTTTTATGATTTAAGTAACCCAATGATCTATCTGTGTGTGTATATCATGCCCAAGATCTCCTTATACTCATGATTTGATATGATATAATTGCTATCATCTTCACGATTTTAGAGTCATTTTACTACAACTTGAATTACATTTAATTTCAATATTTAGGTGAAATTACTATTAGAAAATATGGTCCTTATCCATACTTATGATTTTAATCCTAATCATGTTCTCGGTTTATGATAGATCATTTTCTACGCCCATCATTAAATCTCTAATCGTTTGGCTTTAAACAAGATTGCTTATGTTCTTTAGTTGTGGCAAATGATGCATGTACCAACTCTAATTCATTTCCAAGTTCTATATATTCCAAATACAATCTATTTTAATTATCTTTCTTGCTATATATGGGGATTTAGCGCACATTATATTTTTGATCCTAGTTTAATCTTGATTAAATGTGGATTTAAATCCATATCATACCTTCAATCTTAAATTCTTAGTCTATCATTTTATCAATGCTATATCTTAGTCTTGAATATGATGAAAGCTTTGGCTAGTTAGTTTTCCATATATAGATAGATGTTGATCAAGTCATCATGCTGATTTTAATCATATAATTGAAGAAAGTTGATATATAAAATTTAAAGTGAGAGATCTCATGTTTTTAAGCTCTTACCAAGGATGGAATGAGTTTTGGACTAAGTACGCCCACTCTCCCCCAACCACACTCCCCC
>KE505210.1:240301-266177 GCA_000441515.1 Elaeis oleifera | reverse complement strand
ATTTCAACCAGTTTTCACTCTATTTAAAGGGGAGATCATGGGATTTGAAAAAGGAGGTGAGTAGTAGGGCTGCATAACCTTTTATTTCTTTTATTCTAGACTTTTGTAAGGGTTTTGAGAGAGCAAAAAATGGTGGTTGCCGGGAATCTTTTCCTTGTCTTTCTCCCATGAAGATGATGCTTGCAGACACCATGCACGGCTAAACTTTGAGTCTCCAAGAGAGTAGATGAGATTTTTTTAATATTTATATTTAGTTTTTTGTCATGTAATTAAAATTTGATTATAATGATCTTCCTTTCATGAATAAAATCCTTCTTTCATTACTTCAAATATTATGCTTATTGTTTGGACTATGATTTATATCTTTGAATAGTCTATGGCTATATAGAGATGAGTCATGATCTCAGGATATGATTCGTACTCAGCGAGATAGGCTATGATCGAGATATGATTATAGAATATTTTATTTATTTTTACGATTTGATATTTAGAATAACCTATGAATACATAAGGGTAAATCAAGGTATTACGATCTATATCCAGCGAGATAGGTTATGATCAGAGATCAATCATAGTTTTGGTACTTATATAATAAAGAACTAATTTATACTTCATTAAAAATAATCGAATCGAAATCCTGGGATGTCTTTCTTATTTGCTTGCTTATTAATTATAATTTTTATTTAATTCAAACTTTTGTTTCCTTTCAACCATATTTTCACTCTTTCATATTTTTAGTTTTGTGAATTAATCCTAATTAAAAGTGAACATAACCCTATTGATCCCTATGGATTCGATCCTAACTCATCCTATCTATATAGTTTGAGTTAGATTTTATTTTTGACCGCCTATGATCGCAATCATCACTCCTTTCCAATTTTTACTCCTTGCTCTCTATTTTTTATTTTTCACTATCTGTTCATAAGGTCCCAACTAACTTAAGTATCGGAGGGTTCTAAATCGAAGAGTACCCCATTAGTTTTAAGACTTATTTTGCAAGATCGTTCATGGTCGACATTACTTGATAGTACTCCAGCTTGGTTCAAGACTGACCTCATGGTTCTTCCTTCGAAGCCTAGCAACAATAGATTAATGGTAGAGGAAGGGCTTTATCCAAAATTTTGTGAAAAATGATAAATCGAAGAGCACAAAACAACTTTTTGCCTTCATCATCTTCTCCAAGAGGCAGACCAAAAGCTGTTCACCCCTTAGTTGTTGTCGATCCACAATAATTTAATCTCTTAGTCCAATAAGTTCAAGCTCTTACTACTATGGTATAACAGCTCCAACGCACCATAGAGTAGCAATAGGAAGCAATCTCTTAAGGAGCTCTGTCTCAGCACAGTCAACAATAATTCATCATAATCCTCATAATGATTTCCAACCACTCAAACTGATCAATCTTTTGAAGGAGAATTTGTTCCACACAATGGAAAACTGCACTGGAGAGAAGGTCTTGAAATGAAGATTCAAGATCTTGAAAAAATATTGATGGAAATGCAACTTGGGAATCATTCTCAAGGTAAGAAAGATTTTGATCTATGATCTTCTTTTTCTTAAGAAATTTTAAATGAGCTGGTTTCTTTCCCATTCAAGATGCCAACTGTGGAATCCTTTGATGGTTCCATTGATCCGCTGGATCATCTTAAGGGATATACCGCCCTTATGAAACTTCAAGAGGCATCTGATGCCCTGCTTTGTGTTGCCTTCCCCATTACCCTCAAGAGGTCAGCAAGGGTATGGTTCTATGGACTCTAATCAAGGTCTATCTCTTCTTTTGAGCAACTTATGAAACTGTTTGTTACCTATTTCGATAATAACTGATTATACCTAAAAAATTCAAACAGTCTTTCTCCATCAAGCAACAGGAGGTGAATCCTTCCATGAGTATGTGGCACGCTTTAATATGGTAATGCTTGAAGTTAAAGACTACAATAAGTCTATTGCTATGTTTGTTTTAAAGCAAGGACTTCAAAGCAATCACTTGATCTTCTCTCTTAATAAAAATTGTCTGGACATCTACGAGTAAATGCTAGTTTGAGTTTGAAAATATGCTCAAGCCAAGAAAGAAGAAAGTATAACTCGACAAGTAAAAAGGAGAAGAATGAGAAAAATCGACCATGTGAAGAGGATCGTGGAGATCGACAAGGGAACAACTCTGGTCAATCTCAAAAAAATCCGAGGTCAAGATGTCCACTTCGATGTTTTGATACCTATACTCCTTTACTTGTTTCTCGTACCTAAATTTTGATGCAAATCAAAGACCAAGGATATCTTCATCAGCCTAATCCCATGAAAGCTCTACCAATGAAGAGAGATAAAAGAAAGTATTACCACTTCCACCGAGATCATGGCTATGATACTGAAGAATGCTAATAGCTCAAGAACAAAATTGAAGCCTTGATTCGTAGGGGTTACCTCGGCAATATGTTCAAGATCAAATCGACCAAACTACTGAACAATGTCAGAGGATCAATAATGATGCTAATCATAATCGACCTACTACTAGCATCATCAATATGATTTCGAGCCTTGGTGGAGATCTAGAAG
Source organism: Elaeis oleifera (assembly GCA_000441515.1). Lineage (NCBI taxonomy): Eukaryota > Viridiplantae > Streptophyta > Magnoliopsida > Arecales > Arecaceae > Elaeis > Elaeis oleifera. The sequence continues at coordinate 263,627 of KE505210.1, read as the reverse complement.
GTGAAAATTCTCCCCTGAAAAGTAGTGTATTGACAATATTGTTTCATTTTCTGATAATGATGTTCTAGGAGTTCAAACTCCTCATAATGATATTATTGTCATCTCTATATGATAACAAATATGATGAAAAAAGATATTAGTAGATAATGAAAGCTCTGTCGATATATTATTCTATGATGTATTCTAAAAATAATATGTTAGATTAGTTAAACAAGTCAGCACTCTGTTGGTTGGATTTTCTAAAGATCCCATAGCTATGGAGGGAGAAATCACTTTGCCTATGATAGCGGGACAAGAACCTCGATAGTCTACTATGCAACCACACGCCCTTATAATGCTATTCTTGGTCAACTCAGACTTAATGCCCTTAGAGCAGCAGTCTCCACCTTTCATCTGTTAGTTTGGCTTCTAATGAAAAATAGAATCGGAGAACTACATGGACATCAAATGCTTGCCAGAAAATGCTTTATGACGCTACAAAGAAAGAAACTAGTAGAAGCTCTACCAATTGAAGTGCCTAATCAAAAGGATAATTTTCAGATCAACCAAAATCGAGGTAAACCAGCTAAACAACTTATTACTATTCCACTAGGTGAAGATCCAGAGAAAATTGTTCAGATCGGATCTTAGTTAGAGATCAATCTAAAAGAAAGATTAATATCTTTCCTCCGAGCCAATGTCGATGTCTTCATCTAGTCGGCTTCAGATATGCCAAGAATTTCTATCAATGTCATCGTGCATAAACTAAATATTAACTCAAAGCATCATCCTGTACAACAAAAGAAATGGAGCCTCGCTCCAAAAAGATAAAAAGCTATAGATGAAGAGGTCGACAAGCTTTTGAAAGTTGGTTTCATCAGAGAGTCTCAATATCTGAAGTGGATTGCTACTGTTGTTGTGATAAAAAAGATAAATAGCAAATGGAGAATCTATATGGATTATACTAACCTCAACAAGATCTGTTCTAAGGATAGTTTTTCTCTTCTGAGAATTGATCAACTTGTTGATGCCACTTTGGGATACAAACTACTAAATTTTATGGTACTTTTCTAACTACAATCAACTCAGAATGGTACCTGAGGATAAAGAAATACAGCCTTCATCACTGAAAGAGGTTTACATTGTCATAAAAACGATGCCTTTGATCTTGATAATGTAAGTGCTACATATCAATGCCTAGTCAACAAAATCTTCAAATAACAAATTGATTGTAATATGAAAGTCTACATTGATGATATGTTGGTAAAGAGCACTAAAGTAGATCGGCATATAATTGATTTAGAAGAAGTCTTTGGAGAACTTCAAAAATACTAGATGAAGCTCAATCCTATCAAATGTACTTTCGGAGTAACATTAGAAAACTTTTAGGCTTTCTTATGACTCAAAGAGAAATAGAAGCCAATCCCGAAAAAGTCTGAGCACTACTCGAAATGAAGCATCCGAGTATTAATAAAAAAGTACAACAACTTGCTAGATGGGTGGCATTGCTCAGTCAGTTTATTCTAGATTAGTCGAAAAGTGTCTTCCTTTCTTCAAGATATTGAGGTAGATTAAAGACTTTAACTGATTAGAGGAATGCCGAGCTGCCTTCAACAACCTTAAGAAATACCTTGGTTCACCTTCATTATTGTCCAAACCGATTGAAGGGGAGGAATTATATTTGTATTTATCTATTTCACCTAATGTTGTTAGCTTGGTTTCAGTCCAAGATGATGCAGGAATACAAAGACTAATCTATTATACTAGCAAACTATTACGAGATACCGAAACTCGATATTCTAAAGCATAGAAAATGATCTATGCTCTTATTATATCAGTCCGATGGTTTCGATCTTATTTTCAAGCTCATTCAGTCATTGTTTTAACAGATTAACTATTGAAATCAATTCTATAATAATTAACACCTGAGGTCAGGTAGCCAAATAAGCTATTAAGCTTAATGAATTTGATATTTATTATGGACCTCGATCTTCATTAAAAGATCAAATATTAGCTGACTTCAATATGGAATGTAACATCTCTGATGAAGAACCAACTTTGGAAAGTCCAAAAGAGATTATTATAGATTCTTATTGGGAATTACATATCGACAGTGCCTCAAATTTCAAAGGAAGTGAAGTTGATTTAATTTAGCTAGTCTTAAAGGCATAATCACTGAACATGCCCTGAGGTTTAATTTCACTACCTTAATAATGGTGCCAAGTATGAAGCCTTAATTGTTAGACTCAAAATGACAAAGAACATAGGGTTAAAAACTCAAAGGCTTCACCGACTCTCAGCTTGTTGTCGGATAAGTATGAGGTCAATTTGAAGCTAAAAATTTTATAAAATCCTAATATTTATAGAATATAAAAGAGTTATCAAAAACCTTTGAAGATCTGGAGGTTATGCAAATTTCAAGATCGAAGAATGCCTGAGATGATGCTTTATCTCATCTTGCCACTTCGAGTTTTTTCGAACAAAATCAAAGGGTCCTTATTGATTATCTCGAAAAGCCTAGCATTGAAGCTCGTCCAATCATGCAAATTAATCATGAGCCTAGTTGGATTGATCCACTTATGGATTATATTACTATAGAAATTTTACCGATGAATCCTATTGAAGCGAGGAGAGTCAAGAGACAAGCTCTATGATACACTTTATAGGGACATTAGTTATATAAGGGGTCATACTCATTTTTGCTACTTGATGTTTACGGCCGTCAGAAACTAAGTATGCTCTTCAAGAAGTCTATAAAAAATTTGTAATAATCACTTGGGGGCAAGTCACTAGCATACAAGATCATCCGACAAGGCTATTATTGGCCAACAATCCAAAAAGATGTGGCTGATTTTGTTAATAAATGTGATCAATATTGGAAAACAGGCAGTTCAAGCCTGTATATTTTAAAATTTTATAGCAAAAATAGTAGATTAAACTATTTAATCTCCTACACATACTTTAAATCAGATCTAAACTATCTTCCTAATGATCTATGATATAAAAATATTGCACAAAAAAAATCTGATTTGAACAAAATAGTGCATCGATCATATCAATACCCTGAATCAGATCTAACGCTTAGATTTGATCCGATGAGTTTAGAACCCATTATCTGATCATGGGTTGATGATCACCACTGCTGATATATATGGTAGAAGGTCCTTCCTGATATCGAGTAGCCGCACAGTATGTTCGACCTCTACAGGTGATCCACTTGAAGCACCGAACAGATCGTCCTTCCCGAGAGTGCTAACTCACGATGAAAGATCTGGATGGCTGATGGAGACCTCTTTCTTCATATCAAATAGACACCTCCAGATTAGAAGAAAGAGCTTTCCAAGGAAGAGATGGCGTGGAAGAAGAAAATAAACTCCTTTATTTTCTATCTCTCAAAATTGGAACTAGGAAACCCTAGAACCCCACCCTAGATTTCATGCCCCAAAGAGGATATTCTTCCTCTTTTTCTCATGCATGGATGCCCACCCCACTCTCTTATATTTCTCACACCCTCTCTGAGGTTTTCTCACACCAAATATGAAGTGGTTTGGCACACAAAAATCAGCCCTTCTTAAAGGTGGCATCCCAAGCAGAGACAGAATAATCTGGTTTAGGTTTAAATAGCCTTTGATCTTATCATGAATTCAAATTAAATTTGAACTCTTTTTCAAATAATATTTAATTCACAACTAAAGGACTCAGAAAGGAGGGTGACACAACTCAGATTGATACAAAAACATCACACAAAAATTCATTTACATGTGAGAAAGAAGGTTAGTTGGCAGCTAGGAAGAGTCCCACAAAACTTGGACTCCTGGTTTAAGCTTGATTTCAAACCAATTCGAAGTCAAACTTAAACCAACCAAATCCTAATCCAAAGAGGATTAGAAGAAGGCATTATACACCTTTTGGGCACATAAAATTCAACATGAAAACCATTCTCATGTATAAAGAAAAGCAGGCACAGAAGAAGATGGTGCATGGGGTGTTCTTGTTCCATTCAAATTCGAATTTGTATTCATTTCTAATTAGATTCTTGACCCAACCAAATTAAGTTAAACCTAATTAAATTATCTAATATAATTAAATGATAAGTGATCTCGATTAAATCTTAATCAGATTAAAATTAATCAAGCTCGAATCAGGAATCGAACATCCTTAGCGATTAGGTCATCTCATAACCTACTCGGGTCAAACCAATTGAATCCTATTCAATTAGATTTAATCCAAACATTAATGCTCAATTAAATTGAGCTAATTAACAATTTAATCGCTAATCAATTCTTCTATAATTTATCAACAATTAGTAAATTAGTTTGTTACAATTTTTGCATAAGATTCATCATCAATCGAATTGATGATTAAACCCTAGAATGATTCTCAATTGTTGATCAGCTACATGATCAGTCAAAAATTTCTTTTGAGTGTGACCCCATAGGTTCAAACCTAAGCTAGTAGTATAGGAATAACTTTTAAACTAATCGATGTAACTATTTAGCAATGAGACTCGACGTCTGGATAAATCAAAAATTACAAAGCATCATTCATGAACCTATTGGCATATGATTACTATATAATTCATCCCTTTGATCCTAATGCTCAAGGTGATCTGGAGTTTAACTGTCAACCCCAGATATGTCAACCACATTGTATTTCAACCTTTTAAATCTATCATATGGATTATTCTGACTAAGATTTTACTAAATTGAAATACACTGATGCATTAACTCCTACTTGTTCGGAGGGTCAATTCCATCTTGACTCACACACCAACTTCGCAAGTACTTAATTATACCCAAAATCATACGTCACTGAATTAAAATTTAGATAATCTAGTACCAAAGCATAGTGAGTTGCTTGCAAGTCATCATGGTGATCTTAAGTTGGAGGGACACTTATACCCATATCCTTCACGAGCTACTCTTGACAGCAGAGTGCCCAACAGTTGGTTACATTCAATAAGATGTACTCCTACATCTCACTTATATGACATACCTGTATCTCCATACCACTTGATTATGAGGACAACCAATGCATATGACATACGATGATCTACACTCGATAAACGCTATCAGCCTAAGAATAGCGTATCATTTGGTTGTGAACTAAATTTAAGGACTAAACGATATATCCTTTTATATCGATTAGGATAGTCTTAAAGACTTCATTACAACAATTAGAGTTCAATAAGAAGATGTATACTACTTTGTGATGAAAAATTAATAATAATTTATTAATTATCAATTCATATATATTTACATTAGTTAGTACAACTATCAACAGGCTGACGATTGATTTTGAAATATAATTTCCAACAACTCTCACTTAGTCTAAAGCCAATTAGTACAGTATCGTATACCTATCTTAATTTATGATCTTCAAACTCCTTGATACTGAGGCTAAATGGGTCGATCAGATTCTTCTTTTCATCGATTTTCTGAAGCTCGACGTCACCTCGATCCATGATCTTTCGGATCAAGTGGTAACAGTACAGAATATGTTTGATGCACTGATGTGACTTCAGTTCTTTCACTTGAGCAATGGCGCCAGTGTTATCATAGTACAATAAAATAGGGCCATCGAGGAGGGTGCCACTCCATGCTCATCGATGAACTTCCATAACCACATAGCTTCTTTCGCAGCATCGAATATTGCAACATATTCTGTCTTGCAAGTAGAGTCAGCCACAGTGTGTTGCTTGAAACTTTTCAGCAGATAGCTCCATTATTCAAGGTATAGATGTAACCCAATACGCTCTTACTGTCATCATGGTCTGACTGAAAATTAAAGTCTATAAACTCCACAAGTTTTAAGTCGATTTCACTATAAACAAGCCACTGGTCTTAGTATTTCTCAAATACTTAAGGAAATTTTTACAACCTTCCAATGGTTCTCTCCTAGATCAGACTGGTATCTGCTCAGTACTCCTAGTGAGTATGCCATGTCTGATCTTGTACATATCATAGCGTATATTATGAAACTTACTGTCAAAGCATATGAAATCCTGCTCATACACTCTCTCTCTTGAGGAGTTATTGGATAATCCTTCTTTGAGAAAGTAATTCTATGGCTTATCGGGAGATAATCCTTCTTGAAGTTTTTTATATTGAACCGTTTCAGTATGGTATCTATGTATATAGACTGGGACAATCCAAGCATCTTTGTAGATCAATCTTTATAGATCTTCATCCCAAGGATGTAGGATGCTTCTCCCAAGTCCTTTATGGAGAACTGAAACAATAGCCAAACCTTTATTCTTTGTAATACAGGAATGTTATTTCTGATTAAAAGAATATCATCCACATACAGAACAAAAATACTATCACAGAATGGTTAACCCATTTGTATATGCAATATTTTCTCCATTCCTAACGAAGCCATACGTTCTGATTACTTTATCAAATACATGTTCCAACTCCTACTTGCTTGCGTCAATCCATAAATGAATCTCTGAAGCTTGCATATCTTAGACTCGTCTGTAGATGTGAAATCTTCAGGTTGTATCATATACACCTCTTCTTCCAACTCACCATTGAGAAAAGCTGTTTTCACATCCATTTGCCAGATTTCATAGTTTAGATGTGCAGCTATCGCAAGCATGATTCGAATAGAATTCAGCATTACCATAAGAGAGAATATCTCATTCTAGTCAATATCATAATGTTGACGATACCCCTTGACAATCAGATGGACTTTATAGGTCTCTACCTTATCGTCTGCGCCTCTTTTTCTCTTGAAGATCCACTTACACCCTATAGATTTTATCCCTTTAGGTGGGTCAACTAATGTCCACACATCATTGACCTTCTTGAATTTCATTTCGAATTTCATGGCTTCTAGCCACTTATCAGAGTCAAACCTCTGCATCATATCCATATAGGAGATCAGATTCTCGTTGTTCTCATCGAATTTAACAGGATCTCCATCTCGAATCAAGAAATCATAGTATCTATCCGATGGGTGCGATACTCTATCGGATCTCCTTAATGGTGCATCATTAACGGGTTCTAGATTTGACTCAGTCAAATCAGATTCTATAGGTACACTAGATTGTGTCGATCTTTCTACTCATCGAACTTCATCAAGCTCAATTTTAGAAGCACTAATTTTTCATTAAGAATTTTTTAAAAAATTATGCTTTATTGCTTACGAACACTTTTTGTTCATAAGCAAGATAAAAGTAATACCCTTTGTTTCTTTAGGATATCATATGAAGATATACTTGTGTGATCTAGGTCCTAGTTTATCTATTTTTAAATATCTGACATAAGCCGAACACCCCTAAATCCTAAGATGTGAGAGTACTAGTTTATGCCCAGTCCATATCTCATATGATGTTTATTCACGACTTACTTGAAATCCTATTAAGTACATAGCAGACCGACTCGAGTGCATATCCTCAAAATGAGATTGGCAGAATTGAAAATCTCATCATGGATCAAACTATACCCAACAAGGTATAATTTCTCTTTTTTGAGATGCCATTATGCTATGGCATTTTAGGAGGAGTTTATTGCGAGAGAATCCTATTCTCTTCTAGATGTGTCAAAAATTCATTGAAAATATATTCACCTCCTCAATCAGATTGAAGAGCTTTAATGCTCTTTTCAGTTTATTTCTCTTCCTCACTCCGAAATTATTTGAACATTTCAAATGATTCTGACTTGTTCTTCATCAAGTAGATGTACCCATATCTCGATAGGTCATTTATGAATATAATGAAGTATTGATGCCCTCCTTTCACACTTGTGCTCATCGATCCACCTATATCAGTATGAATGAGACCTAGAACATCATTGGCTCGTTCACTTTTTTCAGTAAAAAGTGATTTGATCATCTTTCCAAGTAGATATGATTCACAGATTGGTAATGATTCACAATCATTGTCCTTAAAGATTTTCTCTCGGATTAATCTATTCATTTTGTTTTATTAATATGACTTAGCCTATAGTGCCAAAGGTAGCCTTCAGAGACATCATCTATCCTAAGATGTTTCTCGATGTGTACATTATATTAGATCGTGATATAATATAAATTCTATTGTTCAATTATCCTGCATTACAGTAACACCATTCAAAATGATATCACAAAATTTTTCTTTATTGAAAGTTCATAATTTTTTTGATCAGAAGGCTTACAAAAATTACATTCAATAAGAAACTAGGACAATAATAACAATCACTAAGAACAATGATATGAGAATTACATATAACTTTGATGATTCTTAAAGCTAGAACTGAAACTGATCTTCCATCTTCAACATTCAAAAATCTCTCACCGTCTTCAAAACTCCTACTGACCTGAAGTCTCTACAATGAATTAGAAATATTAATAGAACTACTAGTATCTAATACCTAGGTCATTGTATCATAAATTGAGAAGTTGCAAGGAGTTATCATATAATTACCTTGCTTAGCAATCGATTGCTTCTTCTTCTTAGGCCTGTTCGGATCAAGAAAATAATGTATTGAGGATAGTTTCTCTTTCAATGATCCTGCTTCCTACAGTAGAAGCATTCCGCGTGACTCTTGTCAGACTTAGATTTGGACTTTACATTCTGACCCCCAGCACTTGCCTCTTATTTTCTTCTTCTTCCTTCTTAAAGGGATGATGCCTGCCTGAAGAAGATGCTCCTACTACATTCATCGTCTCCTTATGGAGTTGGTGATCTTTCTCATAAATCTGCAGCAACTCCAACAAACCATGATAGTTTACTATAGGCTTCGTCATTCGATAATGATTGAGAAATGGTAAGTAAGACTTCGACAAAAAATTCAGAATCTATCTTTCCCAAACTGTTCGTGCAAGAGAATGTCGTGCTTGCTGAGACCCTCGATCTGTTCGATCATGTACAATACATGATCGGTTACCAACACCCCTCCTTCATCCTAACATTGAAAATGGCACAACTAGTCTTGTGTCGCTAACATCGTTGGGAGTGCCAAAAGAATCATTCAACATTTTGAGTATTTCTTCTGGTTGAGCATCTTCGAATTTGTAACTGAAACTTGTTATTCATAGCCGCTCGCATAATACAACATACCGTGATGCGATCATTGAGCCACTTCAAGTAAGTATCTCGAATCACACTTCAAGTATTGAGAGCGGGCTCCTCAGGTACCAGATCCGTCAGCACATATAAGATCTACTCGTGCTCCAGGACTATCTTCAATTTTTGATACTAGCTATTGAAATTGGATCCTCTCAATTTATCACTGTCTAACAGTAATCGGAGCGATAAGTTGGTGGCCATAACTGTAAAAAAAACTCAAAACCTAATTAGTATATGAATCGATTAAGCTTAAAGATATAGACTTTAGTCTAAAGATTCTCTTACTATTTTAAATGAATTGATAGCCTCTATTTTTAATTCGAAAAATTACTCTAATTCTTTAGCAGGCACTAGAATCCACACAGTTATACATGAGCCCGACTTTGGCCGGTTCACCTATGTACATCTATAGATAGATTCTTAATCAATTATTTCAACAAATAATTTCTAATAATTAATTTTGCTCCAAGATCCTAAAGTAGGCTTTGGCCTCCACTGAAAGGTCTGGCTAGGTCCAACTATTAACATTGTTGGGGATAAAATACTCCCAGCCGAAGTTCGTAAGAAGCCGGCCCTCCCGGGATCCTTCCGACTTTATGCAGCATCTTTTCCGGACTTCTCCAGCAGTCGAGCTTCCACAATGCTCCCCAAATTTCTCCGACGGACGAACTCCTACCGTGCTCTCCGGACTTCTTCAATGACAACTCCATCAGTCATCCATCGGACCACTCTGAGTGCCCTCCGGGCTCCACTATTAGCCGACCTCTAGCAGCGATCGACTGATCTCCGAATCTCTTCAGACTTCTTCCAACCACGATCAACTCTAATCCGAATTTCTTCGGACTTCGTCAACGGCCGAACTTTTCTAACAGCAAATTTCTACAACGACCGAAATCCCTTCAAGTTTCTATGACGGTCGACCGCCTTCTGGATTTCGCCCGGGCTCCTACGAGAGCCGGGTTTCTGCCCCGAACTTTTACTGCAGGTGGGCTTCGTCCGAACTTCAATAACGAACAGGCTCCGCTAGCAGGATCTCTACTCCGAGCTTCTACTACAAGCGATCTACTCCGAGCTTCTACCACGGGCGGTCTACTTCGAATTTCTATTACGAGCGGTCCACGTCGGATCTCTATTATAAGCGAATTCCATCCGAGCTTCTATTGTAAACGAATTCCTTTCGGACTTCTGCTATAGACGAACTCCAGCCGAACTTCTTCAATTAGCGGTCTCCATCTGGACTTTTACAAGAACCGAACTCCGCCTGAACCTCCGAAGCGAATAGGTCCCGGACGAATTTCTACAATAGACGGGCTCCAGTAGCTAGATCTCTGCAATGGCCAACCGCCTCCGGTGTCTGCCGTGCCTCCCAACCATCAATCTCCAACAACGCCAACCGTACTTCCACAGGATCCTCCGGACTCCTCCAGCGGATGAACCTCTCCAACGCCATCCGAAGTCCACTGCCGGTCTACCCTCTGTCGGATCCCTCATGAAGCCAGACTTCACCAACGAAAAGTCTCCGTCCGAGCTTCTACAGCAGAGACTTCCGCCCACAACATCAGCGCCCAAGGCACCAACAACAGCGAACTCGTCAGCAACTTCGAAAACATCCGAACTCCTCTTAGACAGAAAGCTACCTCGCTCCTCCAGACGTCCCAACCGAGCTTCGATCGACAGGCTCGAACTCTCTGACAAGCTACGATAATGACCACGACTCTGCTCCACTTCCTGTAACGGACCCCACGCGGCTCCGCCACTCTCTGGCAAGTCATGACAACGGACATCACCCCACTCTCCACAACAGACTCCACGTGGCTCTGAACGGCTCCTGACGCCACTACTCTCCGTAACAAACTCCTCATGGCCTAAACGGCCCACTACCAGGCGGTTACAGACATCGCTGTCAATCAGTTATGCTCTCCGTCTATAAAAAGGGATCCCCAGATACGTTCTTCTTGAAGCTCAAAAATTCTATCTCGAAACTCTGCTAAAATTTTTGCTCGAGCACTCCATTTCTGTTGAGGCAGAGCACTGACTTGAGCGTCGGAGGATCTTGCCGGAGCACCCCCCAACTCCGATTTAGACTTTCTTTGCAGGTCCTGACGGCGATCGTGACTCCCTCGACTCCAGCTTCTCCGGCGCCAGCAGAATTTTGCACCAACAAATATGATTATACTCAGAAATTAAATCACAAATGATTAAGCCCGACTTTGGTCGGTCATTCTGATCACCCATAAGAGAGACTCAACTGAGTTGTCATATTATGAATGATAATTTCAATAACAGATGAGCACCTGGCCTTTGGACTGTCTAATGATCATCAACTATTAGACCCATTATCATTCAACTTAATGGAGGCTATAATCTAGTTATCTATATAACTAATTATTTTAAAGACCTAATAATTTAAAAATTAATTAATTGAGTTGATAAATGAGAAAAGACTCGATAAATTATTCTTAATCCTCCCACTGACTTCATCAAGTCAGATTAAAAGAGATTAGGTTTAATTTGATCCATCCAACGAGTCATAAATCCTTCCATTAACTTCATCAAGTCATGAAGAGGACTCAAAATAAGTTGGACTAGAGGCACCTAAATCAGTCATACTGATTTTCTGATTAGCATGGGTCAAGCCCAATCATTAAGTGATCTAATTAAAATATGATTGATCATGTTGGCTAAGTAAGTGAGATCGATGAAAGAGATATGCCATTAACTCATCATAGACTCAATTTATGCGAGTAGCTCCCAATTAGTGACCACCGATCAAAACTATCAAACTTATCTTAGACACCAACTGATTAACCAATTTTAATTTGATCGACTTATAGATTTGGGTTCGACTACGGAAGTACGATCAGTATCCATTTTGGTCTAATCAAAGATATGGACTTAACCAACTACAACTATTAAAAATTAATCAAGAGAAAAAATTGATCCAATCAGAGTTAAACTTATAATTAGATTCGATCAATTACTAACTAGTCCATTATCAATGATTTCTAACTTTAGGTCTAACCCAATTAAATGGACTTGACTCGAGCTAACCCATTAACTCATGAATTATGAAATTGATATCTTAGATCTTTGATTCTCAAATCTAGATCACTTAATTCTCAATTAAGTTTTGGACTGACATGGATTGGGGTTCGATGTTTGAAAATAGTTTTAATTTATAAAATATTTTCACAAACAATCATCCAACAATCAAAACTCTAATTTTAGATCTAAGATATATTATTTAAATCTAAATAAGTTTAAATTTTTTTCATTATTCATCATCATGAAAAGGCCGTACAGCATCCCTACATGTCATAGGAGATCCCATCGAATGGGTAAATAGGGCTCCTATGACTGGATGGCTATGAAGATCTATCCAATCAAATTACTATACTACTCAGATTCTAAATTAATTATTTAAATATAATCTAAATAATTAAAATCAAATTAATATCAGATTTATGCAGAAAATTTATGTCATAAGAAACCGAAGCTCTGATACCATTGTTGGAAAACAGGCAGTTCAAGCAAGTATATTTTAAAATTTTATAACAGAAGTAGTAGATTAAACTATTTAATCTCCTACATATACTTTAGATCAGATCTAAACTACCTTTCTAAGGATCTATGATATGAAAATATTACACAAAAATTTTGATTTGAATAAACACTGCATCGATCGTATCAATGCCCTGAATCAGATTTAACGCTTAGATCTGATCCGATGAGTCCAAAACCTATTACCTGATCATGGATCAATGATCACCACTACTGATACACATGGTAGGAGGTCTTTCTGATATCGAGTAGCCGCACAATACATCCAACCTCTACAGGTGATCCACTTAAAGCGCCAAACAGATCGTCCTTCTCGAGAGTGCTAGCTCGCGATGAAGGATCTGGATGGCTGATGAAAACCTCTTTCTTCAGATCAAATGGATATCTCTAGATCAAAAGAAAGAGCTTTTTAAGGAGGAGATGATGTGGAAGAAGACAAATAAAATTTCTTTATTTTCTCTCTCACAAAATTGAAACTAGGAAACCCTAGAACCCCACCCTGGATCTCATGCCCCAAAGAGGATCTTTTTTCTCTTTTTCTCATGCACGGACACCCACCCCTCTCTCTCAAATTTCTTATTCCCTCTTTGAGGTTTTCTCATGCTAAATATGAAGTGGTTTGGTGCACAAAAATCAGCCCTTCTTAAAGGTGGCGTCTCAAGTAGAGATTGGATAATCTGGTTCAGGTTTAAACAGCTTTTGATTTTATCATGAATTCAAATCAAATTTGAACTCTTTTTCAAATAAGATTTAATCCACAACTAAAGAACTCAGAAAAAGGGTGACACAACTTAGATTGGTACAAAAAATATCACACAAAAATTCATTTGCACATGAGAAAGAAAGCTGGTCTGCAACTAGGAAGAGTCCCACAAAACTTGGACTCTTGGTTTAAGCTTGATTTCAAACCAATTTGAAGTCAAACTTAAACCAACCAAATTCTGATCTAAAGAAGATTAGAAGAAGACATCATACACCTTCTGGGTGCAAAAAATGTCACATGAAAACCATTCTCACACTTGAAGAAAGGTAGGGCATAGTGAAAGGTGGTGCATGGGATGTTCTTGTTCCATTTAAATTCGAGTTTGTATTCATTTCTAATTAGATTCTTGATCCAACCAAATTAGATTAGATCTAATTAGATTATTTAATTTAATTAGATTATCTAATTTAATTAGATGATAAGTGGTCTCAATTAAATTCTAATCAAATAAGAAATTAATCAAGCTCGAATCAGGAATCAAACACCCATAGTGATTAGGTCATCTCATAACCTATTCGGGTCAAACCAAATTAAATCCTATTCAATTAGATTTAATCTAAACTTTAATTTTTAATTAAATTAAATTAATTAATAATCTAATCACTAATCAATCCTCTTATAATTCATTAATAATTAGTAAATTAATTTATTATAACTTTTGCACAAAGTTCATCATCAATCGAATTGATGATTAAACCCTAGAATAATTCTCAATCATTGATCAGCCACATGATCAATCAAAAAAAATTTTTTGAGTGTAACCTCATAGGTTCGAACCTAAGTCAGTAGCATAGAAATAAATTTTTGAACTAATCGATGTAACCATCTAGCAATGGGATCTGATGTCTGGATAGATCGAAAGATTGCAAAGCATTATTCATGAACCTATTGGCATATGGTTATCATATAATTCATCCCTTTAACCTTAATGCTCAAGGTGATCTGGAGTTTAACTGTCAACCCTAGATATGTCAACCCCATTATATTTCAACATTTCAAATCCTTCACATGGATTATCTTGGCCAAGATTTTACTAAATTGAAACACACTGATGCATTAACTCCTACTTATTCGGAGGGATCAATTTCATCTTGACTCACACATCGATTTGTAAGTACTTGACTATATCCAAAAATCTTTCATCACTGAATTAAAAATTCAAGTAGTCCCACATCAAAGCACAGTGAGTTTCTTGCAAGTCACCGTGGTGATCTCAGGTTGGAGGGATTCTTATATCCATATCTTTTACGAGCTACTCTTGACAGCAGAGTGTCCAACAGTTAGTCACGTTCAATGAGATGTACTCCTCTATCTCACTTGTATGTCATACCAGTGTCTCTATACTATTTGGTTATGAGGACAACCAACGTATATGAACCACAACAACTTACACTTGATAAACGCTATCATCCTAGTAATAGCATATTATTTGGTCATGAACTAAATTTAAGGACTAAATGATATATCCTCCTATATCGATTAAGATAGTCCTAAGGACTTCATCACAATAATTGAAGTTCAATAAGAAGATGTACACTACTTTATGATGAAAAAATCAAATAATAATTTATTAATTATCAATTCATATATATTTACATTGATTAGCACAACCGTCAATAGGCTGACGATTGGTTTAAGACATAACTTTCAACAATTAATGCCAGAGATATACCAATATTCAACATTAGCCTGCAATCGAACTCATCCCCATTACTGCACCTTGACCTTTTGCTATATGGAGAATGGATATTCTTGGACCTTTTTCAATGGCAATATAACAAAAAATTTTTGGTAGTAGCCATTGATTATTTATCAAATAGATAGAAGCAGAACCTTAAGTTGGCATAAATCACATAAAAAAATATGAGACTTCATCTGGAAGTCAATTATTTATCCCTTCGAATTATCTCGAATCATTATTACTGATAATGGATGACAATTTGATAGTCCAAAGTTTAAAAATTTTGCTTTGAACTCCACATCGACCATTGGCTCATTTCAATTGTATATCCACAGTCAAATGGAGAAGCTGAAGTCACCAATCAAATCATTCTTCAAGGTATGAAAATAAGACTCACTAAAGCAAAAAGATTTTGGATAGATGAGTTTTATAGTATCCTCTGGGCTTACAGAACAATACCTCGAGGGCCAATAGAGGAAATATCTTTCAAACTCACTTTCAAGGTAGAGGCCATAATTCTTATTGAAATTGGCTTATCATCAACTAGAGTGGAGAATTTTCATGAAGAAAGTAATTTAGATCGATTGTGATCAAAGTGCACAGCAAAAGCATGGTGATTTAAATTAATTAAAAATATTAATTCTTTAAGTCAAAAGATATCATAGAATACGTTAGTTACAAATAAGGAAGGATTTTATTGAGAATGAAAGGATGCTACAGATGTTGACCTAATTTGATCATAGTCGGACAATTTTTGTCAGTAGATTATTTCATTGTAAATAATGCCAAGAAGAATCTTAGACATTTCAAGTTTATTGTTAACAACTTAATAGTTCTTTTGTTAGTTCAAACCTAGAATATCTCGATACGGGTCTCTTTTTTTGAAATTTAATGTTGTTAGTCCAACTGATGTAGAAGATTGAGGTTTTCTTAAGATGGAAGTCTAGTTGTTAAATTGTTGGAAGGTCAAAAGAAGAAAGAAGCCTGTAATTATGAGGAGTGCTTCATGTTTAGGCTATCTTTAGTTCTATTAAAGGTAATGATTTAATCAACCAATATAATGGATAAGAAATTAGGTATTTTAATACCTGATCAAAATGTTATTATTTGTTTGAAAAAAAAATGAGAAACCAGCATGAAGGAAATAAGTTTGAGATCTCACATAATTTGTTATATCAAAATCTTGTGAAACAAGTACTATATAAAGCAGACTATTAAAAGCTCGGGGATGACATAATCGATGTTTTTTTTAAATTATTGATCAAGCAAAGTTAATTTCAAAGATGAAATTATTTTAAGGAGGAGAAAATGTAATAACCAATTTTTTAGGCCTTGGATCAGGCCCAAACTTTAGAAGCCCAAATCCCTAAAAAAAAAATTTTGTGTAGAGCGTGGCAGAGAGGAGGAAGAAGACTCCTAACCGGAGTCTTCTTCATGTCTGATTTCATTGAGATCGGGCAGAGCGAAGTCCATTTAGGTCCAGGAAACTTGTCTATAAGAACCCTTTCTCCTCTCCTAGATCATCATCTCAAATCGTTTTAGAGATCGTCGAGAATTGTCAGGGATTTCTCATGTTTTTTCGTGGGTTGTCACTGGGAAGAAGCTCGTCGGAAGTCCTCTTCTGGCCGTCGAAGCTAGGTAAGCTCCCTTTCCCTTCTCTCTTTTTCTTCTTGTCATTGTTTTCTGGTCGTCGATGCCTGATTGGAGCCGGCGTTCATCGAATTTACATTTAAACAAAACAACCATGTTTTTCTTGTTTTGAACGAGCTTCTTCCTCCCTTTCTGGCCACCAGCACCGCCGCCCATGGTGCCGCACCCATGGATCATGATCGCCACCTCCCTAGCCTTCTTCTCCGAAGGTCATGGCTATCGGTGATCGGCCAATGATCGAAAAAAATTCATAGAAGGGGTGGTCCCTTGTTTTTCGATTTTTTTCTAAATTTCATGTCGACCGAACCTCACCGCCGGCCATCTCTTGCCCCACCGCCGTCGGCCACCACTATCGGATCTTCAGTCATGCCATCGCACTTCATCGGAGCACGAGCCACCAAGCCTTTTCTCCTCGTATCCCTCCTCTGTTCGGCTAAGAAAGAGAGAAAGAAGAGAAAGAAAGAAGAAAGAAGAGAAGAAAAGAAAGAAAAATAATAATAATAAGAGAGAAATTTCTCTCTCCTCTCTCCTCGCTCTACCTTCTCTCTCGTTGTTTGTTCTACATTTTCTATGGTTTGGTTTTAATGATGGGCTCTGTTGGGGAGTGAGAGAAGTCGTTGGAATTAGAATGTTTCAAAGATGCCATGAGGTTGTCGACCAAGAACAAAGAGGAGGGAAGGAAAGAGCTGGGAATCATCACTTGTCTCCACACGACTTGTCGCCTTGCCCCGCTTTCTAGAAGCAATCCCACCGCCTCAACAGATTATCTTATCTTGTATTATTATAAGCTCTTTTCTTCCAACCTTTCCAACCACCAGCCTTTCATCTCCTCCAAAAGTTCGATAGCTCAGAGAAGTGAGAATATACCATGGGAAGTGATAATACACACAAGGTGCAAAGAAAAGTTTGCACCTATCATTAAAGTCTAATAAGAAGCACTGAAAAATGGAATTAAATTATTAGATGTCATCTTTCACTATCTGTAAGCAGATAGATAGCTCTATTTTTCAAAAAACAAAGCATCTAAATTCTGTGCAAACAATTTTTATCTAAATTTTGATCTGTCACAGTGTCCTCCCAGACACGAGTTCAAGTCCACAAATGGGGAAAGCTATATTAATTACATTTTGAGGCAAAAAGAATTTGAAGCACCATGATTCAGGCTTTGCCTTCCTGACTGAATCATCAAATGTGACCCAACATACAGAATGGAACTAAGGCTTTCGTTACTAGAGAAAATTCAATCGACTAGAAACTCCCCTTTGAAATTGATTAATGAAATCAAAATATTATAATTTATGAAATAAAAAAAAAATACAGTTTGGATTAATCTCGTCATGTAGAACAGTCCGCCAAAAGCTTATGCCTTGGACAACCCGTCAGGAGCTTATGCCTGGGACAGTCCTCACGGGCTTATACGTAGATCAGCCGGTCATAAACTCATATTTGGGACAATCAGTTAGGAGCTTATGCTTGGGACAGCCCCTCATTGACTTTCGTACGTGGGACAACCAGTCAAAAGCTCATGTCTGGGACAGCCTTGAAAGACTTATGAGTAGAAAATTGTTCAGATAGAGATTGAGATATCGACTTGGTTAGTCCAAAACCAGAAAGAAAAAAGTTAAAGATCATGTAATTATGAAAAAAGAATAAAAGATAAGATATGAAACTAATGCTGAATAAAAGTGTTTCATCTGTTAACATATGATGATGCATCTCTTTTGATAAGACAGATAATTTATGGATATTTATATTATTCTGAATATTGAACATGAGATTTTATATTTTATTATTTATCTTTATTTTCAGATTATATTATTATACTGGTGTGATATATGAGATTCTTACGGGGCTGTAAAGCTCACACCCTCCATTTTCTTTTTTTCTTCAGAGTTACAAGATGCTCATGATTGGCCATAGTTTAGATTTGCGGATGAGCAAATGAATAGATAGAGTGTCATAATATCTGATCAAAAGATTGAAAGAATTTAATTTGTAATTATGCAAGTTTTACTAATTATTATTAAAATTAGATATTATGTATGTTGAGGTTGTAATGAATTATTTTTGGCTTTACATATTTTTTAAGACTTGCTCCAAGGAGTGTGCGGTCATCACGTATCCAATCCAAATATTGGGTTCGGAACGTGACAATTTTTATTTTATTTTTATTTAAAAATATAAAAAATAAAATTTGACACGTGATATTGTGGGAGATTATTCTATAATCTTATGTGTTAATACGGAATGTCATCCCTAATACCTATCTATTTCTTTATTATTATTATATAGATAGATGCATTTGTTTATCATACTATTTATATTTTATTTTTATTTTTATTTTAAAATACAAAAAATAAATAAAATAAAATTTTGACATGTGAAGTTACAGAAGATTATTTCTATAATCTTATGTGTCAATATGGAATGTCATTCTTAATACCTCTGTACCATTTTATTATTATTATTATTATTATTATTATTATATATATATATATATATTCCTGAAACTAATAATCAAATATTGAGTTTTTTTGTTTTTTTTTTTTTCGTTGACGGCATCCTCCCGCTCCTCGTCCCGCTATCCAACCGGGTCCCAGAGTTTACCATCAGAACCATCGATAAATGCACTCCTTGTCTTCTGGTCTTCCTTCGAGCACTTGCCTGGTAATTTCCCCAGCCGAATCCGTGGCAAAGCGTCCTCGGAGGTAAATTACCCATCCTTCCATAAATAAATGCACCATCTCCTCCTAAACTGAAACTATACATCTATCATTTGATTTCCTTCCTCTGATCACCCCCATCTCCAAGCCATGAATCTCGTCTCTGTGCTCGCTTTTCTGCAAACCATCGATGCAACCGCCATCACCTCCTTCCTGAAGGCAAGTAGCCAAAGAAGCGACAAGGTAAGCTAATTAATCCTCACTCTTAAATCCATATACCAAGATTTCACTAGCTCATCTGTTTCTAATCTTCTATTTTTTAGTTTAATTTCGCCAAAAACGTTGATGACCGGTTGGCAAACCATGAAGTCCATGAGGTAAATTTCTTCTACTCCCAAGTTGTTTGTGAGTTCTTTGGAGTGAAAATCGATCCACTTTTGGGGAGCTACAGGAGAGTGATGTTGTGGAGACCGAGAGAGGAGGAGCAGCTGATAACATTGTGCTGATCAGTAAAGCTGAGTACACGGAAGTGCATTGCCTCCCTGGTGCGGCTGGCCCGTTGCGGGTGCGGCAGACGGGTAGCACGCAGGGCTCCCTCGGCAGGAATGAGGTAAGATGGTTATAGGAGTTGACTCGATGATACCCTTCCCTTTTGTTGAGAGAGGGAGGATCCTTATTTCCTTCTCTTTTTTCTTCTGATGGAGGGCTTTGAGGCTGTCGGTGAAAAAATTTCCTTGGTGAGAAGAGTATGAGATGAATCTTTAGGGCCGGTTTCGATTATTGGGCTTAAAATCTCATGGGATTCATGGGTTGGGTCCATACAACCGCTACAAATATTAGATTACATGCTGGGTTAGGCCTATATTCACAGGTAGCCAAGATTACCTTTTGAGTGGGTTGGCCCGTATCCATTAGGCGGTAAAAGGAACCTCAACTCATAAGAGTTTTCTCCCTGTAGGACTCAGGCCAGTCCACTTAAAGATAATTTGGATGCCTATGAATATAGACCTAGGCTAGTTTGTAATCCAATGCTTGTGGTGGTTGTACTGGTTTGACCTACGAATTTTATGGGATTTTGGGATGATATTTTACTCCATTCCATCGAATACCCAATCTAACCTGAGCTAATGGAGCATGTTTATCTGACCTATTAAAAGTCGACAGTGGGGACAGGACTTCATTTTAATACTTACAGTGGATCTGGGTCAGGTGTGGATAATGTCAATACTCATCTCGAATCCAACCCGATTATATGTAAGCCCTGATAATTATGATGCTTATGATGATAATGGAGAAAAAAAAATATTGTGATTGATCATGAGAAAGATTCATGATGTGAAGGGCTGCAAGATACATTGTTGGTTAGTCTTTTTTCTTAATTGATTGCTTTTCTTGTTTAAAGGATATTTGACTTCCTACATAGCAATATTTTAGTTTGTTGTTCTTCTAATTGTGGAAAATTTTATGGAATAAATTTTATATCTTTGACTCTTAATTTATTTAATGCTATGTTAAATAGGATGATTTAATTCTATGTTCTTTTTATTGTTTGATTTGCATGACAAAATGATTTTTGCAGATTTATACACTATGAACTGTCTCAACCTGTCCCATCCAACTCTACCTGCCATGCCCTTCCTCAAGGCGGGTACGAGTACATGCTCCCCAATTTATACCTAGCTCATTGCCATCTCTATGAATCTTCACTTTTTTTTTTCTTATTTTCTTTCTTTCTTTCAATATATAAAGGCATTCTCTCTCTCTCTATGTGTGTGTGTGTGTGTATGTCTGTATGTATGTACATATATACGTACATATGTATGTATGTATCTATGTATTTTATGTATGTATTTACGTATGTATGTATATATGTATGTATGTTTGCATATATGTAATGCTAAAACCCCATTTGACATTTCTGTTGGAGGGTCTAAAACTGTTTCTTGGATATTCCAAAGCTCTTTCGGTGATTTTAAGGTATTTTGATAAGAAAATGGTCAGAAGAAAAGCTCGAATGTGGAGCTTTTGAACACAAGCTCCGCTTGAGAAGTGTCAAAAATTATCTTTTGGGAGGGGGCCACAGGCAAGAGCTCACTAAGAGCCCTAGATTCGAGTCCCGACAATGAAAATTTTTAAATTAGTTTAATTTTTCAATAATTATTTAAGTTGGTCTCTTTTTGTTGCAATAGCCATGTAATTAACAATTTTGAGCTTCAGCCTTACGATGATGATGAGAATCTACTCTTTCCTAACTATTTAAAGATTGATTAACCACGGGAAGAAGGTAATAGAAACAAAGTCTAACATTGAATAACCATGACATGGATATTTTGCATGATCGTATTGAGAATTCTCTTATAAGTCATTGACTTGTTTATTTAGCATATTATGCTTGTAATATAGATATTGAGAAGGTGCACATTTATGCTGTTATCATGACGGTAGATATATGAACAATTTTGTTGTCATTTTGTATTATGATGAACAAAGTTAAATATTTATTTTACTATTAGAATCAAGAACCACTTGGTTTACTATCACAATATTCTTTCTTACATGGTAATCACCTATAAAATATAATTACATTATTTTTTATATTATTTAGATTGAAATAAAATAATTTATAAATTATCATTGCTTTATAATAATGGTTTTAATAGTAAAGTATAATAACAATGTTATATAATATAATATAATACAATAATAATTATATAGTACTATATCATATCATATCTTGATGTATTATATGATAATAATGTTACATTATCATTTTTGTTATATTATTATTGTACAAAAATATTGTTTGTTATATTATTTAGATTAAAATATCCAAATTAATAATTTATAAATTAAGAAACTTTATAATAACAGTTTTTAGATTATAAATAGTTAGAAGTTGAAAGCACTATATATGTAATATTCCTTATTATCATTTCTTGATATTAAAACCACTTTTTTCATATAAATGTAGTTACCAAACAGCAAATTTCTAGCAAATTCTCTATGTCCAAATCTCTACTACCAACACTTATGCCAAACAAGGCCTAAGACCACTTAGTTGTCATTGTCACTTACAAATGGTGAATTTCTAAACAGTTGATTGTGATGCCTCGTTGTTCTCTGATTTCCTCTCCAATCTTCCCTTTCCTCTCTATCCATCTCTTAGTCTCTTGTTTGCCTAGATGCAATTGAACCTTGTTTATTATCTTTTTTTGAACATCATCAAGAAGATAAGCACAAGAATCGTTAAACCATGCTCAACATTTGAATAACAAGAAAGCACATTTACTTCCCTGACATAGTTTCACGTACATTATAAATTAGGTGCCACAACTTTTAGCTTCACTTTGATGACATCCATCTTAGAGATGGAAAACTCATTGTTGCCCATCCATAGCCATGCCAATGAGGACATCCTTTGGTGTAGCTTAAAGTCCCGTTATTTCTGTTGTGTCACTAAGATTTTGAATGATGAGCAATATTGAAGATGATGATCAATTAAGGAAAGAAGGAGCAAAGTTCTCGCTTACCCTTATAGTTGAGATAGTAGAATCTGAATCTTGGAGATATATAAGATTTAGCAAAGGTCAAAACACAAGTATTAGAGTTTATGCAGAAGTGTTTTATTTACATGATTTTTTTTCCTTTACTAGCATTTGATCAGATTTGTTCTTTAAATGACTGAATTATTGATCAAGTATTTAAGAATTCAATTACTACTTTTACCAAATGATCACAAAGTATTCATGATGTATTCCAAGTTATTGAAATATTGATGCTTTTTATTGTTCTTTAGTAAGAATGATTGACAAATAAGTATCATAAAGCCAATCATATGCAAGGCTTAGTGGTCATTTTTCTGTTCATGCTTTCATGGTATATATTTGTTGCTATTGGAATTTCCGTAATACAAAAATGCATACATAAATACTAACTTGGAATTTTTTGTATATATATATATATATATATATATATAT
>KE505210.1:212575-226198 GCA_000441515.1 Elaeis oleifera | reverse complement strand
CTTCCCCGGCACCGGCATGTGCCATTTTGCATGTCGGAACCGTCTCGGTTCTCCGTCGGGACGGTTCGACACGCCTCATACCGGGCGGTTCAACCCGATACGGCATTCCTTGAATGATCTTCTAAATGTAGACAAATGTCCACGTATCAGATTTTCTAAAGTCACCTTTTTATTTTATTTTTGAGAATTTCTAGTTTCCTATCACCTAGCCAAATTAGGGCTTATATTTAGACCTGCAACCATGCCAGATAAAGCAATGAACTCGTCAAAGAAAAAAAATGCTTCTAGTTGCGGCAATTAACAGTTGCAATCTAAGCCACAAGGATGCCTGCAGTGCTTCTTTTATGTGATAATCTCATTAAAATGATGATACCTCCTGGTTTTGGAGGTGAAAGGGAGTCATGAATTCGCTAATAAAGATATTTTATTGACATGGTAGGGCAAGCTTATGAGGATTTGTTTGAAAAGTGATCAAATAAATCTTGAGGGGCCTTTGTATTCCTTTTTTTTTTTTTGAGTGCATGGATCTCCAGAACATTGGCAGTTAGATACATACCTTGTTCATGGCTATTATTCCAATGGACGGTGGTTGTTTCTTATCAAAGAAAAGAGTGAGGACTTGTGTGGGCAATCCCACATTGGCTATGTACTGAATAGATTTTGGGTACTTAAACAAGGCTAAGAAACCCAAATAACACTTTCTAGTTAGCTTTTTGGGTGTGGTCTTGGGTTGTGATAAATGATATCAAAGCAAATCTGAACCATGACCCATGTGGACTAAGGGACACTACAACATGGGCCCATTTAGACTAGCTATGAGTCAATCATGGTATTTATGATTAAATTTGTAATACTTATGAATGGATTTGGATGCTTCGCCGAGTAAGGATGTTGGGGCTTAGATAGGGAGAATATGTGAGGACTTATGTAGACTATGTACTGGATGGTTCTTGGGTACTTTTATAGGGCCAAAAAACCCATAATATCTTCAAACTAGCCTTTTCGAGGAGATAATGGGTTGTGACAAAAAGGATATATTTCTCTATCTAAAATCAGATGTAGTCATAGTACTATCTTGGCTTGTAAGTAGTCAAGTCAGTTATTATTTTTTCAAATTACATTTGGATTATATTCATCGCCATTTTTACTAGCTTGTATCTTGTTTTGGATGCTTTACTATTATACATATTGTTACTTTAATATCCAATGTTACTTTTTGTGATGAATTTGAAACTGGAGCTACTTTATCCAAATTCTAGGACGGACGAGAACAAAGGCATAGAGAGATAGAAGTAGAAGAAGAAATGAAGCACGCCTTAAAATTTTCTTATTTTTCTAGTGGCATTGCTGGTGCTGGAATCGTAGGCATTTTCTCTGGATATCTCGGAGCTCAAACAGGACAGGCCCATACAATCCATCTCAAGGTCTGCACCTTCTTCATGCTGGCCACCTTCATAGCCGGGCCAGCATGCTGGTTCTGACATTCCTCCATCTTAGCAGCCGCATCTCTATTAAAATCTTCAGAAGCCTCAAGTATACAACATTGGGGTTTCTAACCCTTACAATGTTTGATATTCCTTTTTTTCCTAAGAATTTTGCCATTCTTGCCTTTGTTCCGACATTGTTTGTGGTGATGATTGCGTTCTTTATGGCTTTATGCCATAATGGGCTTCCATGGAGTCATCACCAAGGCAATAGTAGCATGCCATTCGATCGTTGATGTAAGCTGCTTGAAACATTTGGATGATATAATAGAGATGTTGCTTATTCTTCCATTTCAATGTCAACCGAATAGAGAGAACAAATAACAAATGGGGAATATATATTTATGTTATCTTCTCTTTATAGCAAGGTAGATGTACTACAGATGTTGCTGATTTCTTATTTGTCAATGTGAATGGTCTTTATCAATTGATAGACCAAGTTTAGTATGCATCAGTGGGATATAATCTTTGGAGCTAGTTTCAGAGAGCGCTTTTTCTGCCTATGTTGGAGGAGATACTCCATTGTTCAGATCTAGTTGTGCAGCTCAGTGATAACATTAACTCGTACGCTTCACCTAAACAGCCAATATCATGCCCTTGCACTGGAATCAATCTTAAAACTATCGATTATGTAACAAGTGTCAGTGCAGGGATTTAAATGGCTCTCCTCTAGCCTTAGCTTCCATCCAGTTATTCACTGTAGTTGTAATTGTTAAAACATTCCCTATATTGACAACCAATTGAACCATAATTGTCACTGATGGATGGTTATCTTATATTTCACAACCTGAAAGAAACATTCTTTCCATTAATTTAGACAATGGATTTGAAAGTTTCATGGAAATTGGCTTCTGCATCGGCTGTTCTCGTCTTGGGCCCCATCCACCCCCCAAATGATACTGTTATATTCCTCTGCCTGTCCTTTCCCATCTCCATTCACCTGCACTTGAGCAGTCCTCACTATGCAGAACAACAAGCACAACATTGCCTGAATTCACCTCTCCACATTATCCGGACGTTCGAAGTCAGAGTACAACTTGTTATTTCATGCACTTCATAGCATGAGGTTATCAAAAATTGTATAGATTGAGGCTTGCATATCTTTCAATGCATACACCTCTTTCAGAGTAGCGAAATGGTTATCAGCGAGCAATAGCTTGGATGGTATCATCCTTTGCTACTTTGGCTAGGGGACAGAGGTTCGATTTGGGCCGGGGTCAGTCCTCGAAGGGTGGATTGAGTAGAAGGTGGAGATTATCCCTTCCTGGTCTGAATAAAAGAAACCAAAAGATAACAATCCTCAAGCCAATACATGACAAAGCTGACCTCCTAATCATAGGTTGTCGAAATGTAACTTTTATACCTAAATGCACTTGCATATATAATGAAACAATAGGTGCTATAATCATGAGGACCATGGCATTCAAAATAACAAACCAAGAGATATTGACGTGAACATTGCTTATGTCAAAATCAAGTTTGTGGAAATTGGATCAGGCATCAATTAGTACTATTTGTGAAACCTCATCGAAAGAACCGTCAAGGTCCGTTATGTTAGAGCTTGGGAAGGTCCGTAGCCTTCTAAAATCTGAGCTTCCTTCCGAGCTTTAGAGAGATCTTATCTTAGTACCAACATTAATAACTACAAGGGTTCCCACGTTCCTTTCTCTCAATTTCTCTTCTCTATTCATATTTATTTACTTTTCTTTCTTCTCCTTTTTCTTTCCATCTTATCTATTTATTTTCTGTACTGACAACTTGTTAAGTAACTTGACTTATTGCTTTCCTCTTTTTTTAAAAAAAAAAAATTCTTTACTCATTTTTCTACTTAGTTTTAGTCGTATTATTTTTCTTGTTAGTAAAGAATGTATTGCTCAGGGTGAGTGGGTGATTTTTGTTGGTGTGGTCTCTCCTCGTATGGGATCTATCACTTTAAATTGAAAAAAAGAAAAGCTTCATGTAGCCTTTTGTGTGGCATGTGTGAAAGCTAGGAGGTACGCTGAACCAGCGGCATAGAAAAGGCCGGGCACCAAAATCTTTTGTGCTGCGGATATCAAAAGCACATAAAAAACGAGTCTAAAATGGCTTCTAACTTTTACCTATAAAAGTGGAGTCTGTGGATGCAAAAAAAAAGAGAGGCCAAAAGGAGATAGAGAGATAAGAAGATAGGCTTGAAGAATGCTTCGTTCAAGTAAAGAGGATTTGAGAACATCGATTGGAAGAGTTTGTTCAATCTCAGATTAGAGTCATTCCATCGAAGATTTTACTAAAGATTTATTTAATCTTGGATTTCCTCTTTCTTGTATTAGAAGCAGTATTTTCTACGTGGTGTTAGAATTTTCTACATGAAAAAGGTCTAGGGTTTGGACATGATGTCATCCTTCCCAAATTTCTTAAAAAAGATATCATAGATGTTTGCCAAGTGAAAACTAAGTTTCTATTACTGTTTACTATATATGGCAGAGTTTTAGATTTCAAAGTTTCATGATATGTTACAGTGCATGAAAAATATATTAAGGGACGACTTTCACATCTCAAATCCTGTTGCATTTGGTAGGCAAGCTTGAAAACTTAATTTCACTTGTAGAGCCTAAATCCCCAAACTGACTGGAAAATATATGAAGGGACCACTTTCACATCTCAAAGTCCACCACATTTGGCAGGCAAGCTTAAAACTTAATTTCACTTGTAGAGCCTAAATCCCTAAACTGCAGATTCTTGCCCCCACCGGAAGGAGAACCAAAAAAAGCACTCCAGTCTTTCCAATCTTATGTGCCTTAGAGATGTGAAAAGGATTATTTTATCTATCCATGGCTTCTAGTGAAAGACGATGTAATCAGCAAATCTCTGATGGTATTACCCCTTGCCACTTAGGCAAAGCGGTGAGGGTTAGATTCTGGTTGGAGTCAACCCATAAGGGTTAGTCTAGGTATAGGGTAGAAGGTGGGAGATTAGCCAATTATCTTAACCCTTGGTCGATCCTCTCATTGATGTCAATACTTTCAAACGTATTTGCTTTTTCTCATTAAATCCTCTTAGCTTAATCAGGAGTTGTATGATTTATCCTCTAAATTTTCTGCCTCTTTGCTGTTGCCATCTTCTCTTGCTTCAATTTTCTTCTTTCTTTATCTCATGCCGTCTCCTACTTCAGTCTTTATTCAATTCAATACGCTACAAGTTCCTCCTCTCCAAATCTATCATCATGTCTCCATATGAAGTCTCTTTATCCAATCATCCCATGGCCTTCTCAATCAAAGCTGCAACCTCATTTGTATTGAAAATCCTATCGCTTGGCTTCTTGCTCATATTCTTTCACTGGACCTAGACATTGGCTTCCGTTCCTTTTGGATTGGAACTAAAAAGCTCTCTTCTCTTGCATGTTCAAATAGTTTGAAAGAATCAACAATGACAAAAGTTAGCTAAGATATTTGAACATATAAGAAAGCTATAAAACTAAGTCCAACTTCATTTCATATCGAGCTAGTAAGACTTATTGTCATTCCCCTGTTCCAACATCATGAGCCCCACGTACTTATTACTACAAGAATTGACAGTATCAGTGGCAACATAACAGCGATGACATGAAAAACGGTCACTATGATTGAGGTTTTAGTGATAACATTAATATTTGTCATTAATATCGAGTATAATAGTGACAACATATAATATCATTATAATAAGTCGAGTAGTCGTGATGATATATTGCACGTCACTAAAAAGTCGCCATAAATAATATGTTATTTATGACAGCATCAAGTATTGTCACAAAAGTTATACTATTTATGAGAACATTTAATGCGCCACTAGAAAGCCGTCAGTAATAGTGTATTATTTGTGATAACATTTTATATTATCATAAAAAGATACTATTTGTGACAATATGTAGTACGTTATTAAAAAGTTATCATGATTATTATATTATTTATGATAATATAAAATATCATCACAAAAAAAAGATATTATTTGTGACGATAGGTAATGCATCACTACAAATATTACAAGAATTGAAAGTATTAGTGGTGATACAATGGTGATGACTTAAAAAATTATCACTACTATTAAATTTTTAATGACGACATTAACATTTGTCACTAATATCATGTACAATAGTGACAACATATATTGTCGTCACAATATATCATGCAGTAGTGACAACATATTACTTGTCACTAAACAATCATGATGAATAGTATTTTATTTGTGACGATATTAGATATCGTCACAAAATTTTTACATCCTCTTTCATGTCATTATTCATTAAAAATAAGTTACATAGTTATACTCATAAAGATCGTATGTCCTTACTCAACCTTAATTGGATTCATCTTTCCAATTCTAATATGACTTATTTTTTAAATAGATATTATTAGTAGAAATAAACTCGAAAAATTAAAACTCTATAGATGGTAGATTTTAATTACTACATAAACTCTGACTTATGTCGCTCTATTTGATTTCTCTCAGATTAGGAGATATACTTGATCAAAATCTTATCTAAAAGAGAAATTTTCGATTTTACTAGCCCATTTTGGATTCTAAGCGAAGAAATTTAAACTTGATCACTAGGCTACCCTCTATTAGAGGGTATAATTGTATAGATCTGAAAAACTATCTAATTTTTAAAAAATTATTGAAATCGGACATTGTATGCTCAAGTTATGCCTTTTGAAAATTTAGCTTATGACTTGGCTTCTAATATGGTTGATCTCGCACATGAATCCTATACTTCTCTATCTATAGTATCCAAAATGGTCCACATCAAGCACACAAAGCATCTCTTCATAACATCATAAAGCAAACTATTGAATAAATTAAAATAATAAATTCATATTTAAATAATTACTAAATCCAAATTTTAGTTTCTCACAAAATCCAATAATATTCAAAAGATTTTATATCAAACTTTATTAAAATTTCTAATCTAAATAAAAGTACCAATGCTTAGCTTTTAATTACTTGTTCGAACATATTTCCGTGCTATCTTAGCTCTCAATGTTTATAAAAAAATAGTAAGATATAGAATAATAAGCTAGACAGTTCAATAAATAATAACATTTTAACTAGCAAATCAAACAATAATAATATACATAAAATAAAATAAGCATGCATGGTATATTAATTCAAAATCTAATTTAAAATGTATAGTATTTCAAATAAGATGCATGCAAATTCAATCTTTTAATATTCAAATTTTATTCATAAATTAATTTCTTCAAATATATAGCTCACTTCGACAACCATGAACTATGATCATACTTATACCTTATGGTTAGACTAGATATTGAGCTTAAAATACTAAAAATGCTAATATATAATTTTCATTTGTAGGATGTCGATTTGCCATCATATGACTCCCACTGGCATGGTATCAATATGCCAACATATAATTCTATTAGCAACATATCGATATACCAATATATAACCTCTATTGGTAAGCTGTCGATATGTTAACACACAATCTCTATTTGTAGGATATCAATATACCAGCACACAATCTTCACTGATAGAATATCCATATACTAGTGTCTAGCATTTACTAACAGAATATCGATATACCAGTGTATAACCCCTATTAATAAGATATCAATGTACCAATGTATAACCCCTACTGGCAAGATATTGGTTTATAAAATATAATTACACTGGCAAGGTTCTGATGCACCACCTACAAGTCAAAATTTGTGTCAAATCAAAGTCATTTTTTCATCAAATCAGTTTTATATTTTAAATCGAACAATATGCAAAATAATCATGAATCAAAATCAATCAATTATAATGCATAATAAATTAATACCTATGATCATACATCAAATAGTTTCTATATAAGACATTCATTAAACAAATGCTATACTTCAAGTTCATTGATTACAAATAACACAATTCAAAATTCAATGATATAAATACTATATAGTTTGTCAATAAATCTAAAAAAAAGTTATATTACTTATCTTACGAGCCAAATCAATAGACGTATCCAATTAATTTCAAAAATCCTTCTCAGAGCTTAATATCCAAATCATATCCTATTAAAAGTTAGCCATGATTAATTTAAGAATAAAAAATCTTAAACCCCATCATCTTCATTAGGCTGGCCATGTGGTAGCACTCGACGTCTTGGTCAGTTTGATCTAGGATATTTAACTGATTAACTATAAATTAAGAGGTATGCTAAGATGTTAAGATGTAATTAAAGATGAAATTTGGTGGTAACTTAGCCAGGATGCAGACCGGCATATGCTATCTGGCAGCCATGCATCAGGATGTTCTTTACTAGAGTTAGACTAAAATTATTGAAGAAAGACTTTTATTATATCAAACAACCCTAAAAAGGCAGTGGAGAGAGAGAGAGAAACAATTTAGAGAGAGAAACTTATAGAGAGAGAAGTAGGAAGAGAGAGAAGGAGAGAATAGGAGAGAGAAACTTTCTTTCTTTTCTATTTTCTTTCTTCTCTTCTTTTTGTCTTTCCTTTTTCTTCCTTCTTTCTTTTTTTTCCTTTTCTTCCTTGGTTCCTAGCAAAATATGTTGAGATTTATTACCAAGTCAAAATCTAACTAGGATTCTATTTTAGTTGGTCATTAGTTTTAATGACTTTAAAACTCTATTTAATTATTTTATGTATCCTATTCAAATAGGACTATATCTCTAGTGTTACTTTATCTATTTTAGAGTTTGTATTTGAGTGGATTTTACTTTTAAATTCAAGTATGAGTCAAACTTCTATCCATATGGTGCTCTATATAAAGGGACTTTTGGTGTCTCTTTTATATGTAGAAGATAGTGGAAGAAGTATAGAAAAGTATGAGAGGTATAGAAAGAGAGAGTTAGAGGTATCCTCTTTGGTGAGGCATGAGAGAACTTCCTTCTATGGCTTCTTTTTAACAAAAATTTTTCTCTCTTAAATTTATTTTTCTTCCAACGTTGCTTTCTTGTTATTTTTGGTGTTTGTTTTAGATCTTGGGCCGGCACATTCGATCTACTCTAGGTAGCATGCCGTTCTATATGGTGTCAAAGCTATAGATTTTAAAATTAGTAACCCATGAGTTTATAGCTCTGTATAGTGTTAGAGCTATAGGCTTAAAGAGTGATTGAGCAGTTTGCAGTTTTTATCAGATTTATTTGGACTGTGATTTTTTGAAAAGATGCTTGATTGTTGGTAAAGAGCTTCTAGTAATTTATTTTGTAGTGGTGCAAGCATGTGCACTCTTGTTTGGTGCTTCAAGAGATGAATCATCATTGTTGATATTAGTATCTTCTCTATCAATGAGTTTATGCATAAGATGTCTAACCTTACCAACATCAATATGGCTATTTTTACTATTATCACTTCACTTCATAAGTTGAATAACACATATTATCCATATTGAAAAGCTCTTGCTAGATCTTATTTGAAAGGATAAGATTTATGGGATATCCTGGATGAATCGATGACAATACCAGATGAGATCATAATAAGAAAGTAGAGTCTAAAATCTAGGAAGATAATATGGATTATTCAAAATTCAGTTGATAAGAAAGTTATCTTCATATTCAGGATGTAAATAAGTCCAAGAAAGTATGTGATATTCTTGTAGTTATTTACTCAAATTCTGACAATATGAGAAATCATAAATGAAAATTACTTGAAGAGTGGATTCTAGTTCCAAACTTTCCTAAAAATTTAAAGAAAACAAAATTGCTTTAAAGATGAAGATTTAAAATAGGGAGAGCTTGATAAATTAAAGACTGGATCAATTTCTAAAGACTCGGAATATAACAAAATTGATCAACTTGAGGATCTATCAAGTCCAGAAAAAATTTGTAGTAAAGAAACTTGATGAAATGGCTACCATATCAAGTGAAAAAGTGATCGTGATTGAAAATCCATTGATTTTAAAATTACTTAAGAAGAGTCAGAGGATGCTATAGTCAATCTTATGAAGATCCATATTGAGAAATCAAATCATGCGGAAGAGTCCCATATGGAAGCTATCCAAGATCTGCATATTTCATGTAAAGATTTAGCTAATCATGAGCATGAAAAGCTGACTAATTTTGAAGTAGCTTCAGAAATCAAGTTATATGAAGATATACTTGATGGATATGATGCTTATTGTGCTTTGACGGTCAACAAGGTTCTTGGTACATCAGTTAATTTTGAAGCTACTCCAAAATTCAAGTTGTTAGAAGACTCTATGCATAAAGATTTGAATCCATATGTAGAAGCCAACCATATGTAGATACTTGAAACTGTTCAAGTAGAGGTATATGAGTATGACAAAAGTTTTGTTGTTGATTTTATTTGTATGCAGGTAATGGTCGATGCTCATAGTAATTATAATCGATAGTTTGATATTTGTTGGAATACATTGGATACCCAAATCACCTTTAGTATCATGATCGTGGAGTTATTGCCAAAAGAAAGTACTATAAGAGATCATCATCTTCGATATATGCATAAAAAAGATTTGTTAGTGAAAGAATTAATGTCCGAGCCAATAAAGAATTTCGATGTTCAATTATTGGTTCGAAAAATTATTATATATTGCTATTACTACGACAATGATAGTAATAGCTACAATGTTGCTTCATGACATCGACAACTTCAGTACTGTTGGCATAGACTTTGTAATGAGGGATAGTATTAAGATTCATTGTGAAGTCCCAATCCAACTAGAATTCTATTGTTAGTTAGTCATTAGTTGTAATGACTTTAAAACTCTATTTAATTATTTTTGTATATCCTATTCAAATAGGACTCTATCTCTAGTGTTACTCTATTCATTTTAGAGTCTGTATTTTAGTGGATTTTAATTTTTGAGTTAAGATAGGAGTCAAACTCCCACCCATATGGTGCTCTATATAAAAGGATCTTTAGTATCCTTTTTTTGTGTGTGGAAGATGGTGGAAGAAGTGTGCATGGGAGAATGTGAGAGGTGTGGGAAGAGAGAGTTAGAGGTATTCTCTTTGGTGAGCATGAGAAACTTCCTTGTGTGGCTCAATTTTTTAATAAAGATTTCTCTCTCCTAAATTTATTTTCTTCTAATATTTTTCTCTACTTTTTTTATATTTATTTTTAAGATCTTGGGTTAGCACATTCGGTCAACATCCAGTAGCATGCCGTTCTGACAAAATAGGAAGCCATTGTTTTTCTCTCCTTCCCGGAAGAGGGAGCCCGCCAATTGATGGTGGCCAAGGCCGATAGTGGCTGGACCATGGCAGTGTAGGCTAGCTCACCCAATAGGCAGTTGGCGGTGATGATCAACACCAAAAATCAAAGAGGTTTCTTAACTTAATTTCTTGTAGTTCCCGACAAATCCAATCAACGGTGAGTCACTGGGAGAAAAAAGACTAGCAAGGAGAAGGTCTTTAAATAAAGCGGAAGGAACCATCGGGCTGGATTCTTAACAAATCAGGAGGAAGAAGACTCTTAATAGGAGTCTTCTTCTTCCATATTATTTCTTTCCTTTTTTTCTTATTCTTTTTCTGTTTTGGGCCTAATCCAAGATTTTGGGCTGGTCAAATGGATGAGGCCCAGCTTCAATACAGGTTGTGTCCTCACACTTATATTATGCAACAAGTCTCCTTTCTTGTGATATGTTTTAAGCTTCCAGTGGAGAGCAAAGAGAAAAAGAGGAATGGAACGAAAAAATCCTCTGCTCTTGGTTTGATTGAGATTTTCTTTTTATCATAACTAGCAACTCGCCCGGGTGATGCTCGGGCTTGTATTTGTTTAAGAGTTTAAGCTTACATATATCTGATCATATTGATCTTAACAAAAAGCAAATGATATGAACATAATAATTTAATTTGTGCTTTGAAAAGAGTATATGTATTATGACATATTACCTTTATATTATAAGTACATGTTTTCTCAACAGATAGTTATAAAATGCGTATAAAATTGTCATAATATCTCATAAAAGTCCTAAATTGTGTTGTAATTTGTACATTTCTCGACGAATAGTTATATTAACATGATAATTGGTCATATATGCCTTTCGAGAGACTGATCCGACCAAACTTGAGCAATATTATAATCATCAATTCTATACCAACTTGACTATTAGTCATTTTCCCTTGCTAGCAAATTTCTTTTTCATTATCAAATTATGTTTTATTCAAATTCAATCTGTTATTTACTTTGATTTATCACATGCATTCTTTGTTCTCTATTTCTTTTTTTTATTAAAACTATAAAATAGAACACAATCGCTAAATTATCATTAACACAAATGCAACATCAAGCAAATCACAACTTTAAAATCTAAAGGTAGAGAAGATTGAAAGGATTAATACCTACAATAATGGATCGACTCTATAGGAGCCACCACCATCTTTCTCGATCTAATTTCTCTACTAATTTGTTTATGATCAATCCCATGCACCTATAGCAAATAAAAGGACCCACATCACATATCCTCATATCATGAAATTCCCCACAACATATAGATCAAACAATATTTAATTTGTGCTTTGAAAAGAGTATATGTGTTATGACATATTACCTTTATATTATAAGTACATGTTTTCTCAACAGATAGTTATAAAATGCATATAATTTTTCTATTGGTTCACCTATAGCAAGAAAAAGGTCCCTCATCAAGAAATCATCTACCAAACAAAGATTGAATGATAATAGCAAGGTGTTATTTCTTATGAAATTAGATTCAGAAGCAAAGTGTAGTCCGTGCCTGAACTAAACTCATCTCGTTTCCGACCGAGCTTTGCAATTAAAGCCCTATAAAGGCAAACACATCATCATCCTTTATTGTTAATGACTCACGTCTTTCAGATTAGGCACCAAAGCCAAATTCATTGAGCTCAACGCCTCCATTGATGCAATCTCGGTTAATACCTGAAAGGCAAAACAGAATCAAAGAATCATTGCATGGGTCACATTATCATTTTTTTAAAAAAAGACAAATCAAGGAATTTTTTTTAAAAAAAGAAGGCAAATCAAGCAATCATGGAAAAGAGAAATTATGAATCAATATCCTCAAAAGCATTACTTCTACCGTAATGCTGGCAACTTCCACCCCACCTAATTAATATACAAACAAACACGAAGGTTACGAAAATATGAGTGAGAGCATGAGATAAGTACCGGAGATGAACTCACCGGCTGTGGCATTGGTGCCGAGTTGGGAACTATGATCCAGATTGCCGGTCGGCCAGAGATGGCTGGAGATCGCTCTCAGGCAACATTGGTTGGCAGAGAAAGGCCGATCTAGTAGCTTGTCAAGTACCCTGTCATAACATTACGTAGAATTGGTCTAGATCCAGGTATTCTAATGTTGGAGAGATTTCCTTTCCACTATTTTTTAATTTCAGTGTTCTATGTTAAACCTAGGGGTCAAATCTTCACTATTTTGTGATCAGTGCTATTTTAATAGTTTTATTTAGAGTAAGCCTGCTGAATGTCGAGGTCTTATTTTTAGTGAGATCCTGCGTCCTACATTATCTAGGATTTTACAAGTCATAGTAGATCTCGAGCTTCTTGAGAGTCATCCGGTACTTGCGTGCGAGGGGTCGGGCACGGTGACCGGCAACCCGATCTTGGGGTTCTTCATCATGGGCTCCTCCTCTTCGATTAGCATCGCCATCAATGGCGATGACGCCACCACTCCTTCCTTCAGCTGCAGCCGATTCTGCTTCCTGTCGACATCGTTGTGCAGCTGTGGAAGAGGATCTTCTCGAACAGGAAGACTAGGTGGTGGATGTCCAACCGCAGCAAGATTGTTCGACACGACAATAACATGTTGTGTACTGGGAGATTACTTTATAATCTAACGTGCCAATATAAAATTTCACCCTAAAATCTGTTGATCATTTTACTTATATTATATAGATAGATTTCAAGTATGTTATGAATCTCTTGTCCATGCTATCACTATCCATGGTGGCTACATGCAATGTTAGCATGTAGAAAAGGTGTGGGTGACCATATTCGAGTGATGTATAACTAGACATATTCTTAGATGGGATTATTACAAAAAAATGATTCAAAAATAAACCAAATTATTTGGAAAGTTATTTGAATGGTTACGGTTGTATATCTGCACATACATAGAAATGCATAAGAATTATTTGTGCCAATATAAAAAACTAAATAAAATAAAATAAATTTTTTTGATTATATATATATATATATATATATAT
>KE505210.1:180222-191321 GCA_000441515.1 Elaeis oleifera | reverse complement strand
GATTTGATCATTAAAACTGAAATTTATTAATTTATGTATAAGATATCATGATGAGATGCCTTGCATGCTTATGGGAAAATTCTATGAGTATGCGGCGGTTGCCATGACCCTCGATTCACAATCTCGGATCGGGGGCGTGACAGTGTGTCAGTATGGTACCGAATTAATATCATACCGTACCAGCTGGCGACCAAATGATGCCCAATATCGGTTCAGAAAATCTTGATCATGTGTTTTGTGCCCTCGTATACCTAAGTCCTTATTCATTGTGCCCTCGCAGGCATGTCAACTTTTGCTTGTGCCCATGGTTATTGTCATCACCCTATGTTTGTAGTGTGAACTCATGCTTTCATACTTGTGCCCCATGCCATTATGCACCTACATTCTTCTCTGCTTAATGCCTTCATGCACTTGTCTCCTCATGGTTATGGCCAAGGTCATGCCTGTTCTTTCTTAGTAGTGTCCCCTGCGGCCTCATGTACTCCGCACCATTATGCAACTGCACTCTTATCCACCTTGCACCTTCATGTACTTTAACCCTTTCTGGTGCTCATGTTTTCCTCATTATCACATGCTCATGCCCATGTTTGCATGCTCATGTGCCTCCCATCTTCATGAGCTCTTTGTAACTATGCATCTTGATGAACATCTTTCTGCATGCTCTCCAGATCTGCACAATGGACACCTAATTCTATAGCTCGTACCAGCTGCTGTACTACTGTCTGGGCTTCTTTTCTTCCATTGGCAGATTGATTGATCTTAGCTTGTTAAGAACATAGCGTGTTTTTGGCCTTGCATATAATGCAGACACGCTGACCATGATATATTCTCTTTTTCCTTATATGTGATGAGTCCATACGTGTTCATACCTATGCATGGCAGCTGACTTCAATCTGAGTCCTTGTGACTTGTGTATATTTGGCTGGAGCCCCCAAAGAACCTTGGACTCTTGAACTTGGCTTCTCAAACTCTTTAAATTCACCATCAATCAACCTCTATTTTGCATTGCAATTCTTTACTTAAAAGCTAATGCTCACAAGGAGAGGATTCTGAATTTCTTATGTTCATCGAGAGTTGAAATCGCTTGATACCAATAAACAATAACTTGTTCCTGCTGGAGGAGGAAAAAATGCAATTGACATAGATGAGAGTAAATTGTTTAACATTTTCTAAATGCAACTTTGGACAGATTGAAACTAGGTTTCTAGATAAAGATACGCACAGATATATAGTAATCCTGAAACCATTCCTCAAGGAGCTGAGAATATTTATGTATAAGAATGATTATTTTAGAAGAATGATTGAACATTTTGTGATTTTTTTGGGCTTAGGTTGCTTGTACCAGACACTTCCTATTTAAAGGTACTATGATGGTCCAGAAGCATATAACATTGCTTGTTATTAAATCTTTAATGAAAAGATTGAGCACATAACAGCGAATTAATGGTATATTCATGACAAGAGTGTGAAATAGGATCTAGACACACCATTCAATAATTCTTAAGATCATGTGGCTTATCTAGTCAAGAAAAAGTTAGGAAGAAAAAAAAGTCTAGGTATTGTTCCAAGCTTGAGAACATAATATTTAGCTCCTTTTGGCGGTTCTTAAATAATTGTTGGTTTTAATACATGACAAATGTCTGGATGTTATCCACAAAGTATGTACTGAATTAAAGAAATTCCTTAACCACCTTTTTGGACCCAATCATTGTCGTATGACAACTTATAAGTGCGCAAACATTATGATCATTCAAGCATGAATTATTGCTCTCTCTCTCTCTCTCATGTTTTTTTTCCTTTTTTGGTTTAGGGGGGGGTTATATAAATGTTTTCTACTTATTTATTGTGGTAGGCATATTTATTAGATATTAAATGGATATGCATCTCAAAAAACTTAGATGCACCCATCAGAAGTTACATAAACACTTTCTATTTTGTTAATTTTGAGGTGCATCATTCAAGAACTTTGGGATGAATGGAGTCTTGTAGGTAAGTATTTTGAGTAGGCTGTGTACTCTACTTATTCTCCAATAGTATTTTAACAACCTAAGACCTCATCTAAAAGGGCTAGGTAAAAGGTATTATTCGAGTTTCTTGGTCCTGCATAAGTACCCAATATCTATTCAATGCATGGTTAATGTGGGACTAGACAAGTCCACATGGATCCTCATATATGCCTTCTATTTTAGCACTAGCATCCTCACCAAGCTAAGGATCCAAGTCCATTCACATCCCATCACAAGTACCACAAATCCAATCACAACCATTATAATCAGCTCGTAGTCAATCCTAAATAGGCCTATACTATAATGTCCCCTAGTCCATATGGATTATGAGATGGATTTGCTCCGATACCATTTTTAACAGCTCAAGATCTCATCCACAAGCTAGCTAGAAGATATTATTTGGACTCCTTGGCCATGTATAAGTATCCAATATTTACCTAGTATATAGCCGATGTAGACTAAATACACATCTGTATGGGTCCTCGCAAGTATATATTGGGAATATTAAGTGAGACTCCTTTTCTTTCCCTTGTAAAAGAAAAATAATCCTGTAACCTTGATTTAGAATCTCTTTTGCTTTCAAGTCCATACAAGGAAAATTGCATGTCACAACTATTCATGAAGTATTCCTGCTTTCGCATAATCACAACTATTTAATTAAATATTTGAATAATTAATTATGTTATTTGTTGTCTCTTCTGCTTTTCAATTTTTTTTTCCACATGTAACATTCCTCTTAGTCAAATGTACATGTATACCAGATTTTCTGAATTCATCATTTATTTTTTTTTATTTTAGAAAATTTCTGCTTTTTTCTCACCTAGCCAAATTCTAGCTTATTTCTGACCTGCAACGGTGCAAGCTGGATAAAGCATTTTACTGGTCAAAGAAAAAAAATAGGCTTCTAGGTGTCTTGTTTAGTTGCAGCAATTAGCAGTTGCAACCTAAGCCACCTGGATGCCTGCAGTGCATTTTATTACATGGTAGTCTCATTAAAACGATGGTAGCTCCTGGTTTTGGATGTGAAAAGGAGTCATGAGTTTGCCAATAAAGATATTTTCTTGATGTGGTAGCGCAAGCCGATGAGATTCTCTTTAAAATGTGATCAAATAAATTTTGAGCAGTCTCTGTATCTTCTTTCTCTCTTTTTTTCCTTCGCTGAGTGCATGCAACTTCAGGAGTCTGGTAGTTAGATATGTACCTTGTTCTTGACTAGCATTCATATGATGGCGGTCACTCCTTTTCAGAGAAAAGGATATATTTCTGTCTAAACTCAGATATAGTCAGAGTGCTATCTTGGCTTATAAGCATTTAAATCAATCATTATTTTTCAAATTACATTTGGATTGTATTCATCCATTTCCGCTAGCTTGTTTCTTGTTTTTGATTCATACTACAATCTATTGTTACTTGAATGTCTGTTTTACTTTTTGATGAATCTGAGACCGAAGCCACTCTGTTCAAATGCAAGGATGGACAGAGAGAGAGCAGAGAAGAAGAGAGGCATAGAGAGACAGAAGCAGAAGAGAGTAGAGAAGAAGAGAGGCAGAGAGAGACAGAAGCAGAAGAGAGTAGAGAAGAAGAGAGGCATAGAGAGATGCAGTCTGCCTCAAAATTTTCTTACTTTCAACTGGCATTTCTGTTGCTGGAATCATAAGCATTTTCTCTGGATATCTTGGAGATCAAACAGGACATGCCCATACAGTCTCTCTAAAGATTTGCACCTTCTTCATGCTGGCCACCTTTGTATCTGGAGGCAGCATGCTGCTTCTGATACTCATCAATCTTAGCAGGCACATCTCTAGTATATTCTTCAGAAGCCTCAAGTATACGACATTCGGGTTCCTGACCCTTTCAATGTGTAGTGTCTCCATTCTTTCCTAAAGATGTTTGCCATTCTTGCCTTTGTTCCGACGGTGTGTATAGTATTGATTTCATTCATTATGGCCTGGCATCCACGCAGTCATCACCGAGGTAATAGTGGCATGCCATTCAGTCGTTTATCAGAATCTGTTTGAAACATCTGGATGCTGTAGAATTGTGTTATTTGAATCCTGGACTCCTGTTACTATGTAATATTAGTACGTTAACATTGTTTATGGTGATGATTGCATTCATTATGGCTTGGTTTCCATGATGTCGTCACCAAGGTAACAGGGGTATATGTCATTCAGCCATTTATCCAAATCTGTTTGAAACATTTGGATGCTGTTAACTTGTGTTATTTCAATCCTGGACTCCTGTTACCATGTAAAATTAGTACTTAACATTGTTTATGGTGACGATTGCATTCATTATGGCTGGGTTTCCACCGAGTCATCATCAAGGTAATCGTGTCATGTCACTCCCTCCTTTATCCGAAGCTGTCTGAAACATTAAGATTAAGGAGCTCAAATACTATTTGTTGGTTAGTCATTTTAGATGAGGTCCAGATCATGACTTGTTGAACTAGTTTCAAATTTTGGAAATTCAAGATAATTTTGATTATAATATTTTCACTGGCAATCAAGATCAACGCATTAACATACAATGCAAGCAAGAGGATCAAACATATTGGGAGCAATAATTAAATAGGAGATAATCATTGTTGACCAACTCCGCCCAAGATTATAAGTGAAAAGTATCCAACTGAGGAGGGCTCTACACCCTATGACTAGGCTAGATACTGAGCTTAGAATACTAAAATTGCTAATATATAACTTTTACTTGTAGAGTATCGATTTGCTATCATATAATCTCCACTGGCATGATATCAATACGTTAACATATAATCCTATTGGCAACATATCGATATGCCAATATATAATCTTCATTGACAAGGTGTCGATATATTAATATACAACCCTTATTCATAGGATATTGATATACTAGCGTATAATCTCTATTGGTAGAATATTAATGTACTAGCGTCTAACTTTCGCTAGCAAACCAACGCACAACCTCTATTGACAAGATATCAATGGACCGATGCATAACTTCTATTGGCAGGATATTAGCGTACAAAATATAACTACATTGGCAAGGTTCTGATGCACTGTCTGCAAGTCAAAATTTGTATCAAATCAAAGCCATTTTTCCATCAAATTGATTTCATATTCCAAATCGAACAATATGCAAAATAATCAGGAATCAAAATCAATCGATTATAATGCATAATAAAATCAATACTTTTGATCATGTATCAAATAGTATTCCATATAAAACATTCATTAAGCAAATACTATGTTTCAAGTTCATTGATCACAAATAACATGATTTAAAATTTAATGATATAAATACGATATAGTTTGTCAATAAATCCATAAAAAGTTATATTACTTATCTTACAAGTGAAACCAACTGATAGATTTAATTAATTTCAAGAATCTTCCTCAGAGTTTAATATCCAAAATCATACTCTATCAAAAGTTAACCATGATTAATTTAAGAATAGAAAATCTCAAATCCCATCATCTTTATAAGGTTGGTCATGTGGTAGTGCTCGACATCTTGGTCGGATCGATCTAGGGCATCTAACTGATCAACTACAAATCAAGAATTATGTTAAGATGCTAGGATGCAATTAAAGATGAAATTTAGTGGTGCCTTACTTGGCTAAAGTGGGGATCGGTATATACCATTTGGCAACCATGGATCAGAATCCTCTTCACTAGAATTGGATTAAAATTATTGAAGGAAGACTTTTATTATATCAAACAACCCTATAGAGACAGTAGAGAGAGAGAAACTTATAGATAGAGAAAGTAGAGAGAAAGTAGGGAAGAGAGAGGGAAGGGAGAAAAGAGGAGAAAGAAACTCTCTTCTTTTTCTTTTTTTTCCTTTTCCTTTGTTTTCTTCTTTTTTTCTTCCCTTTTTCTTTCCTTCTTTCTTTTTCTTCTCTTTTCTTCCTTTGGTTCTTGGGGAAACATGTTGAAATTTATTGCCAAGTCCAAATCTAGCTAGGATTCAATTTTTAGTTGGTCATTAGTTTTAATGACTTTAAATTTATTTAACTATTCTTGGATTTTTTGCATGTATACCCTTCTAAATATTCAAATTTGCATCAATATCCTCATAAAATTACAATTTACATATATATTCTTATAAATTTTCTTTTTGCACATCTATCCATAAGGATATTTTAGTCATTTTAATTTAAATTATTAATTTTTAACTGTATTAGATGATATGGGTACATATACAAAAAAGATATTTTATGATGATATATATGCAGATATCAACTTTGAAAGGGTATTCATGTAAATTGAATGTTTGGGAGGATATACATATAAAAATCTTTAATTTTATTTGTGTGCAGATAATAGTCGATGCTCACAGTTATTGCAACCGACAACTTGATGTTTGTTGGAATAAGTTGGATACTCGAAAGAACCTTAGTATCATGATCTTGGAGTTATTGCCAAAAGAAGTACTACAAGAGATCATCATTTTCGACATGTACATCGAAAAGGATGAGCCAGCGAAAGAATAATGTCCAAGCCAATAAAGAAGTTTTATTATTCAATTATTGATTCGAAAATTATTACATGTTACTATTACTACGACAATGATAGCAATGGCTATGATGACGCTTTATGACATTGACAACTCCAATACTGTCAGCATGAACTTTGTAACGAAGAAGAGCATTAAGATTCATTGTCAAGTCCCAATCCAACTAATATTCTATTTTAGTTAATCATTAGTTGTAATGTCTTTAAAACTCCATTTAATTATTTTTGTGTCCTATTCAAATAAGACTCTATCTCTAGTGTTGCTATATCCATTTTAGAGTTTTATATTTTAGCAGATTTTGATTTTTGTGTTAAAATAGGAGTCAAACTCCTATGCATGTAGCGCTCCATATAGAAGGACCTTTGGTATTCTTTATGTGTGGAAGATGGAAGAAGTATGTATTGGGAAGAGAGTTAGAGATGTCCTTTTTGATGAGGCATGAGAGAACCCTTTTATGTTGCTCAATTTGTTTAATAAAGATTTTTCTCTCTCTTAAATTTCAATATTTCTTCTCTTTTTTATATATATATATTTTTTGAATCTTAAGCCAACATCTTCGATCAACATCGAGTAGC
The DNA here is from genome assembly GCA_000441515.1 of Elaeis oleifera. Classification (NCBI taxonomy): domain Eukaryota; kingdom Viridiplantae; phylum Streptophyta; class Magnoliopsida; order Arecales; family Arecaceae; genus Elaeis; species Elaeis oleifera. The sequence continues at coordinate 184,246 of KE505210.1, read as the reverse complement.
ATCTCATTCTACAAAATAGGGGGCCATTGTTTTCCCCTCCTTAGAAGAGGAGAACCAACCAATCGATTGTGGCCAAGGCTGATGGTGGCTAGACCATGGTAGTGTAGCCGAGCTCACCCAATAAGCAGTTGGTGGTGATGATTAACACCGAAAATTAAAGAAGAAAACAAAAAATTAACCAAATAGGAGAGAGGTTTACAACTTAATTTCTTGCAGTTTCTAACAAAATCCAGCCAATAGTGAGTCACTAGAGAAAAAAAAAAAAGACTAGCAAGGAGAAGTAGAGGGGAATCGGTTTCCATACCTTATCCCCAATGAGGTTTCAAAGCCGACATGGTAAAAAATATTTGGAGGAAAAGAGGAATAAGAGAAGTTTTGCGGTGTTGATTTGATGGCCAACCGTGGTAAGGCTTGAAGAGAGTGAGAAGATCTTTAAATAAAGTAGAAGGAAGCATCGGCCGGATTCTTTTAATAAAATCAGAAGGAAGAATACTCCTAACGAGAGTCTTCTTCTTCTATAGGATTTCCTTTCCTTTTCTTTTTTCTTTTTTTTTCTTGTTTTGGGCCTAAATCAAGATTTTGGGCTGGTCAAATGGATAAGGCCCAGCTTCTATTCAGGCCGGGTCCTCACACTTATATCATGCAAGAAGTCTCCTTTCTTGTGATATGTGTCAAGCTTCCACCGGAGAGCAAAGAGAAGAGGAGGAAGGGAAGGGAAAAATCATCTGCTCTTGGTTTGAGATTTTTGTTTTTATCATAATTTCAAGTGTGATATGAATATCTTGTCCATGCTAACACTATCCATGGTGGCTACACTGCTCAATTTTTCACGCTAACATTGGCATGTAGAAAAGGTGTGGGTGATCATATTCCGGTGATGATATATTCTTGGATAAGAATTCTTTACAAAAAATTTATTCAAAAAATTGACCAAAAATATTTGGAAAGTTATTTGAATGGTTATGGTTGTATATCTGCACATACATAGAAATGCATAAAAATTATCTGTGCCAATGTTAAAAAATGAAATAAATAAATAAATAAATTTTTTGATATTTATATAGAGAGAGAGAGAGTCAGGCTAGAATCAGATCGATCAGATTTGCTTTCAGATTCGATCAGATCAAAATTCGATAATAGTGGTCCTACATCAATAATTCAAACTGTTGAATATGATCTACTATCTCAAAACTACTTGTATATAAAAAATCATATGAGTTGGAGATCTCTAGCCTATACATCAAGTGGTCAAAATTTGGATGGTCTAAATAAAATTGAATTATATATATGTTTTGATCACTTGATGCATAGACTGGGGTCTTCAAATCATATGATTTTTGGTGTACAAGTAGTTATGAGATAGTAGCTCACATCCAATGATTTGGATCATTGATGTAGAACCCCCATTGTCTAGTTTTGACTGGACCGGATTTGAGTCCAAATCCGATTGATCTTATTCAATTCTATCCCTATATATATATAACTCTTAAAAACAATTGTACATGGCTATATTATGGATGGGGTATTTGATGATGTTAAATTATATTATCATTCGTATGTATTAGATGCACTTATGCTACTAATTATATTGGAATTATAACCTCCACATGCAATGCAAAAACAGAAGAAAAGAGAATACGATATTCCTTTTCTCCTTCGACACTGATGAAATGGGTTACAACGTCAGCCCTCTCACTCTGTTAAGAGAGATGATGGGAAAAAAGAACGAAGGAGAGGAGGAAAGTCAAGGACGTAATTGTAGAAGTGACACAAATATGTATGCGTTAGCCACTTCAATATGAGTTAACTGGACCCTTTTAAAGAGTAGGCTCCAAAGTTAAATGATGTGGCGGTGATCTTAGGCTTTGCTAGCCTCTTTGATGCAGTGGTTACAATTTGAATCCCTAGTTGTCATACCTTTTTCGTACTGTCAGAGATACTAGGTTGAAGTCTTGGTTAGCACATTTCTAATTATTTGGACTTAGATAAGTACAATGCAACTGGGTCCCCTTCCCCAGCCTTTTTTCTTCTCTCTAGAAAATGATTGGAACAAAATATTCAAAGCTAGGGACAATATGTTAAAAAGACAACTAAAATATGATCTTGGAACCGGAGGCTAAGTTCTTGATACGGATGGGTCCAACGGCCATTTGGCTATCTTTCTGATATCTTACATTCACATCTTAGCAATCACCCTACTAACTCTGCATAATTAATCCATTAGATATTACATGGAAACATTTTGACCTCCAACATCTCCATGATTTTTGCGTTTAGACGTGTTGCCATTTTGGTGCATGTCTTTGGCCCATGTCCTAGGCTCCACAAGCCCTTGTAATTACATAAGCGTGACATTTTGGAAATGCATCATGGGACTTGATTGATCTTTCAGAGTAACTTCATTAAAGAAGGTGTACGCAGCAAAGCATTGGACTGAATCTGTTTAGCAAAGAATCAATACACAACGATCTACAATTTGACATCAAGTACATGAAAAGAAAAAAACGTAAACATTAAATCTTAGTTGATTCAAGGCACTTGAAGATCTCCTGTTTCCTGGAGCTTTTCCATATTATTCTTGCATGATATTTAGCATCACTTCCATTTCTTTATTTTGAAAATGGAAGAATAGAAATTTTATTTCATTTTTCTAGTTTTCAAAAATATAAACATATTTGATATAGTCAACTAATCAAACATGACAATAATAGTGAAGAGATTGATAGTTGCAACAGATATAGAGATGGCATAGATGATAGGTTTAGTGATGATACAGTAGAGGTAGTAAATATGGCAGTGGTAGTATAATAGAGGTGATGATAATGGTGAAGACAGTAATAATGGTGATGATAATGGTGGCAACAATGCAAAAGCATTAATGATGTAGTGAAGGCTACAACAATACGGTAATAGTGGTGGAGGTAGTGGTGGTGGCACCAGCTATATTGTGAAAATGTCAAAATAGTAGCATTAATGAAGTAGCAACCGTAAAAATAGAAGTAGTAACAACAATGATAGAGATAGCAATGGTGATAAAGGCTATAGCAATTAAAGTGAAGGTAGTGTCAGCGATGATGGTAAAATAGAAATTTCTTATTCTTAAAAATATTAAAAGTAAGAATTTCTTACATAATTTTTAGAAATAATAAATTTATTTCACGAATAAATAAATAATAAATTTATTTTTAAAAATAAAATAAAATAGTATCAACATATTTTTTGTCATGATTTTTGTACTTATTTTTAAAACAAAACCATTAAATAAAATGATGCTAACAAGATCTTTAGAGTACTTTTTTTTTTCTTTTTTTTTCAATTGCTTTATTCAAGTATGTATTAGATGAATATCATATTATATTTTATACACATATATATATATATGTTGGGGCAATTGGATCTGCTTCTCCCTCGATTCAACGACAATTCCCTCGACTTGTGGTCGATCAACCCAACTCAATGTTGGGAACAAGTGATAAATTGTCAAAAAAGAACCTTCAAAAGAATTATCGATTCGACTGTAGCATCTACAAGATTCATCATCCGACTTCCTATCGGCATCACGGAACACAGATAGCCAACTATCAATCGATAAGCTGCTACTTATCGATAATTCCTGATCGTCTTTCTAGGCAGCAATCCATCTCAATGACTCAATCGACTGTATAGCTAATAGCCAATCGGTTTATCAGAATCTACAATTATGACATTACAATCGTGAATAAATACCCCAAACCATGATCGTTAGTGGGCACAAACCGCCCACTAACTCTATGATCATGATCCAATAATAAGGTTAACTATCCTATCGTGCCACAATAAGCGGGGCTCCATATGTTCGATGGTTACGTCTGAAATGCCTATAAAAAGAGGTAAAAGGTAATAGTGGTAAGAGACCTTTTAACTAGGTAAAACTCTGTCAAATTTCATTCTTAATTTTATTGTTCATCACTTTCTGTTGACTTAAATATTGAAGGGTCTCTATCGAATACAACTCTGATTAGCGTGTGTGTGTGTGTATATATAT
>KE505210.1:100141-115528 GCA_000441515.1 Elaeis oleifera | reverse complement strand
CTATATATATATATATATATATAATAAACTAAATTAATATTATTAAAACATATATAGACTCAAATAGGTGTACGATTCTTTGCAAATCTTACTACTCAAATTCAATTCGAAAAATTATTAGAGCTACTCGGACTCGATTGTAGCTAAATCGAATCGAGCTCAAATAGTTCGTGAGCTCAATAACCTAATGTGTCTTCATCAGCGCATTTCACGGCACTCGTCTGTGTCCCATTGATTGCTTGAATAAAATCCTTCCATGTAACCAATTTGCGTACCGTTAATTGGGTGCAGGACAATTTCTTCTTCTACTAAATTCTTCATGGAATTCGAAGGATCCTCTTGAGTGTTGTTACAACCATAATAGCAGCTTGTTTTGACTTCAAACTATATAATTACATAGAAAAGACAACATCATGCATGTGGGTTTCTTGTGCGCAGGTAATAATTTGATCATGAACCCCGGCACCAACTTAACCAGTGAAAGGTGTGGACCTATGAAAAAGGTTTTGAGGCTTTAAGCCTATGACCACATGCATTTAGGGTCCATGACCCTTCGATTCGATAGTGATAAAAAGCCTCCAACCAAGAGAATCTCAGTATTATCTTTACCGCATTCAATGGAGCAATAAGGCTTTGTGCTCAATACCTGTTAGACCTTTCAGCCTCGTCTCACCATTATGTTCCCTAATGTCCCGGCGGCTCATGTGCTTAGAGATGAGAGGCCTACTACCATGTTTTACTCTTGTTTGTGCACTACTGTTGAAAGAGACATGATAGCTGTCTTTATTTATACAAGAACACAGCATTAGGCCGTGGAGATAGATTGAGCTTTTTCCGAAATTATCTTGGATCTGATAATGTGGTGTTTTTTATTTTTTTCCCTATGTCTTGCTTGCTTTAGAAGTGTATGAAGGGGAATCTTGCAAATAATGGTATGTATCTCCTGTCCTTATCAATGGTCCACTCTTGATGAGTTGGTTGGGAACCTCCAATGTGCATAAGGATTCCATCGATATCATTTCGAATTCGACCGTTCATATAGGGCATTTAAAATGGTTGCAGTTTACAGTAGGAAAATTTCCATCAACTGGGATCTTGGATCGTAGATGAAGTGTCTTTGATTTAATTTGCTCATTGTAGTCTAATCAACTGAATTGTAACCAATCAACTAATAATAATATTAGGGATGATATTTAGTATTTTCCAAAGTTTAATATAAGCACTTAAACATTTGCAGTGACTCTGTTGGTTAACCCTCATCGCACAGTGCTGGTGCAATTTGATGTGGGGAAATTCTTTGTGCACTGCAGGTGGTGTAGAAAATCCGATGTGGAGCACATCGTCTTGTCCAACTGATCCATGTAGTCATCATTTTCCAACGCGTACTTAATGCCTATAAGTCGATTTTTTGTTAAAATTTTATATGACGAAATATCCCTGTTCTTTGAAAAAATTGTGATATTTTATGTCCATATTATGACATCCTGTATCTAGAAAGTCATAAGTTTTGTCCACGAGATATCATAATATAATGCAGGATGTCATAATATACACAGAATGTCATAACTTTTTATAAAAATAAAGATATTTTCGTTATTCAAAATTTTCAAACGAAAAGTAAAGCTGCGTGCATTAAATGTGCATTGAAAAATGATTGAACAAAAATGCTCCTTCCATATTATAATATCCTAGGCCATATTATGACATCTTAGGCCATAATATGCTACAGGATGTCATAATTTTTTTCAAATGACAGGAATATCTTCTTCATATAAAATTTTTAAACAAAAAACCAACCTGTAAGCATTAAATATACATTGAAAAGCGGTGATTACGTGGACCAATCAGATAAAGCAGTGTGCCCCATATCGAATTTTCTATATCGCCCGTAGTGCACAAAGAATTTCTCATTTGATGTGTGGCTTGCAAAGTAGTCCCACATCAGAGGAGTCTATTAGGGATATTAATGGGCTACTCCAGCTCGAGTTGGCCTACAAGCCCGAGTTGGCCCAAAGCTAGTCCAAGAATGCTAAGCTCATTGAGGATCTGAGTCTAGGTACTTTCCTAGGCCAAGCTGGACACAAACAAGCTTAGGGCTGAGCACAGGTCAAATTTGATCGTATTGAGAGAAAAATTTCATCCGACCGAATACAATCGGATTGAAGAAAATTCAACCCGTTGCCGACCATTTATCATATATGAATCGTTTGAAACCAAAGTGAACGGTTTGTAGTGGATTCGAGTGGGTTATGTCGGTTTAGACTTCAATGTTGACTCAATATTGATTTAAAATCTAATATTGATCTATTTAAACTTATTTATTTTTTTATCAATTTAATATAAAAAAATCTAAATTTTATAAGTTACAAATTTTGAGTTTATTTTGAATCTATACAAATAAATAGAAAAAAAATTACTCATCTGAAAGCAACTACATCTAGAAGCTTTCATTTTAGAATTATCTCAAATTGATATGCTTCTATCAACAATTTAACATTAATATTTTATAATTTAAATAGGTGGCGAGATATTTTTAGAATAAAGTATTGAAGTTTAAACAACACCGTCTCAAAATGCAAGTGAATTTGTGAAATACTAATATCGGTTGGGTTCGGTTTCATTTGGGTTAAAAGTGTAGAAATCGAATCCGACTGTAAATAATCGATTTTTTATAATATCAATCTGATTCCATCTGATTTATGCCTTTCAACTAATTGAAACCGATGTTTATTGGGTTGGATTGGGTGGATTTCTTCGTGTTTCAATTATTTGCTCAGCCCTAAATAAGCTAGGCTTTTTTGAACCAAGTGGGCTTGATTTGAAAATTAAGACCCATCCAACTTGTCTGCATGTGGGAAGTTGGCCCACTAACAACCTTGAGCAGGTTTCTCACGCGAATCGGTCACATACAAATCTTGTTTGACAATAGCTATCCGTATTGCTATCAAGTAATTGGCTAGACTTGGCATTGGATTTTGACGAATAAGCAATCTATTTAGGACATTTTTGGTTGAGAGAAGTTGAGCTCTAAAATTAGAATGAGAATGAAGGCTCCTCTTCCAGCTGTTTGATCGGAAGGAGTCGTATTTCCATTCTGATTATAAAAAAAATAGAAATATATTCTAATTATCCAAAATTCAATAGGCACTCTCTTCTACTATTCAAATTCCATTTTGATTCCAATCGCAACCGGATGTATTGGGAAATGGCCATTCCGAATCCTATTCGAATCGATTCCAATTTCGATTCTAATATAATTTGGTCATGAACCAAACTCTCCTAAATTCTAGTTATTTCTATCAAGACATACATTGCCTTTTTAACTTTTTTTGTGCTGGGCATTGAGACAGATGTATGGCTAATATTATGGACCGTTGCATCCACTTGATCGCTTGATCAACCTCTATACTCAAACAGTATCAGAAGAACATGAAAATTTATCCCAACATGAAATATCGATACATATTTGAAAAAAAACTCAACATAGCTAAGCCCTAGCAGTTAAATCAGGTTGATCATTTTGATATCTTATTTATCTCAATCTCCTACCAAGATTCTTCATTTGAACATCTTTCTAATTTCTCCTTGATCAATTCATCATCTTTATTGTAAAATACTTGTAAAAGTAATTAGAAACTTGAAAAATTTAGAAACCACAAATAACTATTAGAATTACATATTACTAGCTATTGTCATATCACAAAAGAATGTCTATTTCTGTAGTAATAAATCTTGTACGATGCATTTGTGTACATACAAAGTAAAGCTTTAGTATTTGCATAGTGAATAATTTGTACATATAAAATATGTATAATGTTTTTTTGATGTATTAAAAGATGTCATGGGTAATTATAAAAATTTTTGTATGAAATGCAAGATATTTTGCAAGCACTATGCCTCGATAGGTATCATCTTACTTCATATATTTGTATTACCATCACTACCATGAAAGCCAATTGTATAAATTGATGAAGTAATTATTATGTATAATCTATTATTTGACTAGTCAAGTCTTGAACTAATTTTTCTAACTAAAATAATCACTACAATGACTATTAGTAGTCATTAAAATGAAAAATAATAGAACGACTATCCATTTTCTACACATAATATATTGGGGATGCTATCGCTAAAGTTTAAATCATGATCCTCTCAAATTTGAAGAGATATACAAAACAACTAGAGATATATACAAGCCAAAAACAAGCAAGCTGGGCCTTGTTTGAGCTTAGCTTGAATTTATATAGGGCTAGCTCAAGTTTAACTTGAACTCAAGTCAAGCACTGGAAATCTATATTGAGCTCAGCACAAAAATAAATCGAACCAACTCTTTTCTCACTATCATTGCAATCATTGATGTTGATCTCTCCATTACCACCACTATTGGACTCATTACTACCATCTACCTTACGTCTGCTAGTTATTACTGCTCTCAACCTCAACTTTACTATCACCATCATCAATTTTGATATCTCCTCCATCATCCTCAACCTTGGCCTTACATAATTAGAGGTGGGGAGATCCAGAAATCACCGGTGATGGGGGTAGAGAGTGGCACTATTGTGTCGAGCTAGTGGAATCCTAGTGATGGATCCAAATTGAATGGATGAGATTCCTAATAAGGAGAAATCAAAGAGCAAAAATCTTAAGTCTAACACTAAATCAATGGTAAGAGAGAAACAGCAATAGTAATAACAAAAGCACTGGTAACAATAATAGAAGAGAAAAGCTATCAATTATCGATCCAAAGTAGGATAACTAGTTGTGGACTATGGACCACAGGGAGGAGGCTTGGTGGTGTCGAAAGAGCTATGATGAGAAATAAACTAAATCATGGATTGAAAAGAGGGTTTCACCACTTTAATTATTATTTATCTACCCACTATAGTTGTTCAAATGGCTATACAACTTAAATAATTAGATTAAATTCAATGGCTGCTTATTTAGACATATAATATTTATTATGTATAATATATAATATATTATATTGTATATAATTACTAAATCAGTCTATTCATGAGATGGAAAATTTATTTGAAGTTGAAATTTACTTCTACATACTATCTTGCAAGTATAATTATAATCTACAAAAACTCAGTTATTTATAGTTTGCAATTTATTATGCTTTAGTTTGAATGTATAAAAAAGTAAAGTGAATTTTAAAAATATATCTTCTAATAATTATTAAATAATAAATCTAATAAAGTTCTTAAAATAATTTATCTCTAATCACTCTAAGAAAATCGGATTTTAGCAACTAAAAAATCGATTGCTAAATAGTATAAATCGATCGCTATTTTTTTTTGTGATCGATTCCTTATCGATTGCAAAAATCCTAATCATAAATATTTTACAATCAATTTTTTGATCGTAATATTTTGTGACAGATTTAGAGATCTGACTGATTTAGTGATCAAAATAAAATTATTTACTATTTTACAATCGATTTGCCAATCAAAGATTTAAAAAAATCAATCACTATTTTTTTTAAATATTTTTATTAAAAATTGATCATAATTATTTTTTATAATATTTAATTTTTAAAATTAATTACAAAATCGATCTCTAAATTTATTAAAAATTATTAAATTAAAATATGCCTCAAAATTTTTTAAATATTTTTTATTTAAAAAATTGATCATAATTTTTTATAATATTTTATTTTTAATATCGATTATAAAATTGATTGCTAAATTTATTAAAATTATTAAATTAAAATCAATCATCAATTTTTTAAATATTTTTTATTAAAAATTGATTGTAAATTTTTATAATATTTTATTTTAATATCAATTATAAAATTGATCACTAAATTTATTAAAATTATTAATTAAAATCAATCTGAAAATCCATCACAAAATCGATCGTAAATTATTTTTAATATTTTAATTAAATATCATTCGCAAAATAGATTGCTGAAATTAAACTCCAAAAAATAATTAAAATTATATTATTTTTCTATTATAAGAGCTGCAATTTTATTAAAATATAACAGAACCAAACAATATCAGTCAAGCATCCATCATACATAACCAAGTAACATGTCCTAAATAATAAAGTGCAATAGAAAAAAAGCCAAAACATACTCAGATCCCCTAGTGATAAAAGTAAACACGTGATCTATGACCACACAACCTGAAAATACTAAAAATAAATAATATAAATTTAAAATAGAAAGCAACAAAAGAATAACAGACCAAAGTATCAACACCTAATTCAATTAGCAAGCCATAGAACTCCCCGATGGTGAAAGGATGAACAAAAAGCTAGTGCAACACAAGTGCTCCCTAAGTAAATCAACACCCATCAGCTTTAACGCATTATATGGGAATAAGAAAGGGCCATAGCAATCTGTGGAGCCATTTCTTTCAATATCCATTAAGTTTAGATTATTATAAAGAAAATAAGAAGGCAACCATAAGAATATAGCAAGCAACATCCATCGACACCTATCAGCTTTAACACATCATATGAAATATAAAAAGAGGCCATAGCATATCTCATGCCAAATGTATCATAATCATGGGCTACCTTTATCTTTGTTAGGCAGCTTAGCTGATAGGCCTTCTAAAATATTATCTGCAACAAAATAAATGATACCAACATAATATATAGAGCCAGTAAGATAATAAGAGAGTGTCATTGTTGCTTTCGATTATAAAGAACTCCTCTGCTATCAGCTATAAGCAAAACCAATTGGCATCCATCAACTTTAACATATCATATGAGAATAAGAAAAATAGACGATAGTAATCTGTGGATCCATTTCCTTCAATATTTATTAAGTTTGAATCATCATCAGAGAAATAAGAAGGCAACCATAAGAATATAGCAAGCAAAATGTATCAGCATCCATCAGCTTTAAGACATCATATGAGAATAAGAAAAGAGGCCATACCAATTTGTGGAGCCATTTTCTTCAATATTTATTAAGTTTGGATCATCATCAGAGAAAATAAGTAAGCAACCATAAGAATATAGCAAGCAAAACTCATCGGCATCTATCAATTTTAATACATCATATAAAAATAAGAAAAGAGATCATAGCAATCTGTGGAGCCATTTCTTCAATATCCATTAAGTTTGGATCATCATTAGATAAAATAAAAGACCACCATAAAATATAACAAGCAAAATCTATCGACATCCATCAACTTTAACACATCATATAAAAATAAGAAAATAGGTCATAGCAATCTGTGGAGCCATTCCCTTCAATATTCATTAAGTTTGGATCATCATGAGAAAAATAAGAAGACAACTATAAGAATATAGAAAGTAAAACTCAACGGCACTCACCAACTTTAATACGTCATATGAGAATAAAAAAAAGAGACCATAGCATATCTCGTGCTAAATATATCACTTATTTAGCATACATCATACCAATATATCATAATCATGGGTTGCCTATGTCTTTGTTAGACAACTCAGTCAATAGGCCTTCCAAAGTATTACCTGCAGTAAAATAATGACACCAATATAATATATAGAGCCAGTTAGGTAATAAGAAAGCATCATTTTTGCAATCAATTATAAAGAGCTCCTCTACTGTTAGCTAAAAATAGGCCAAAAAGCTAAGATAATAAGAATCAAATATTCACAAAATATATAGTCATATACCATCCTCAACATAACATGTACAAAACATAAATCTAAAAAAGTAAGTAAATAAATCTAGTCACTGTTCTCTCCCTCTTCATCCTCCTCCTCCTCCTCAATATCATCATCATCTCTACTTGGGTTTAAAGATGCATACTATGGTATTGGTGCCTAATAAGTCTAATATAGCTAGAAAGTAGGTAGCTGCAAAGAAATAGCTGAAGACTAGGGGATGCCTGAAAACTGAGAGATGGTTGAAAATTTATTTTTACAAGTAGCTCATGCAGTAACCTATTGTTCACGTCAATCTCCTTTTCTTTTCATTATGTTCCACGCTCATTCTAAGTTCATTCCTTTCATGTTCAGCTGCCTCCACTCGAGCATTCCATTCAGCTTCAACCTACCTCCTCACTTACTGTCGAAGTTCTTGACTTTGTATCCATTTTGAGCATGATGAAGCTTGACCATAAAAATATGATGGACCTGTCAATATAGTAGATTTTAATCCTAGGCCATAAATCATTCTTTCTTCTTTCTATTAACTGTACAAACCCACACATCCAACTCTGATGGTGGAGGCTATTGTTGGTCAGGATCAAATATTCTCTGTGATTGTGCCTCCTCCATATTACGTCTCAATTCATCCTATCAAATTTATCTCAGTTTGCATAAAGCAAATATTGAAGATAATATGTAATATATTACTTACGCTAACATGCTCTGATCTCCTATCCATTCAACTTTTATCTTCTTTTGATGGGTGTGTATAAATAATTCAGATGGAGATGGCACAGCACTAGTCTTCACAGTCTGCAATATTTCAAAAGATACAAACATCAACTCTTATATAAATTGCTATAATTTGTAACTATGAATTAAATATGATTAACAAAAAAAAAATAGACTTAACCATGTTGTGCTTATGCTGAGATATAATGATGGAGCCATCAGTGTGAAGAGAAGCACTAAACCCACCACAATCAGAAACACGATTTTATTTAAGTTTTCACACTTTTTCTTATATTGTACAGTACCCCAGTGTTGGCACTATCTATCCTATACAGCATCTCCAATCCAAAGTGATCTCTCCATATTCTTACGAGCATTATCAAGCAAATTTTTTAATCGAGCTGCACTATACTTCTTAAATTTTTTTCGTGCCCATTGATCATTCGATGGCACAAAGTAATACCTCCTCTGCAATAAATATAGACAAACAAGTTAAATGACATAAAGAATATATGAACAATAAATTGAATATGTAAATATCATTACTTATATATCTTGAACTCAGTAAACTACATATCTCTAACAGTAGAAGATATTTTTTCATGATATCCAAGGCTCATCAAAGTCACTCTTTATAATTTCAATAATGGCATTCGCAACTAGGTGAGAAAGCAAGAACTTATACATATTATAAATTATTAGTCAATATAGATCAAATATATTCAACATGCTAAAGTGACTATAAAATTCTAAATAAAGTTATCACTTACTCATCTCCATCAAGGTATAACATTGGCATGCCATCATTAATTTGTGTCTCTATGGCATCCTGAGAATAACTAGCTTCAGAATCAGTAAAATAATAGGAGGAGATGTTGAATGGATAGCAAGTAATCCTGAATGGATAGGAGGTGGTCTAGGATGGATAAGAGGTGCTGTAGGATAGATAATAGGTGCTGCAGGATAGATAGGAGGTCCTCAATAGAAAGATAGTGAATACATGACATCTGGTGGTGAACCAGCAAGAGGTAGTGAATAAACACCTGGTATCGAAGGTGGTGGAGTCAAGTATGGCGTTGTAGGAATGATGGAAGGTGGGATAATAGATGATGGTGGTGGGATAGTCGATGATGGTGATGGGATAGTGGAGGATGGTGGTGTGATAGTGGAGGAAGGTCGCTGCTTTCTGAGGCGGCCTCTATCAGAAGAGATTCTTTTTTCACAGTTTGTATCTGACATCTACAATAAATATAAAAGTATTATATTTCTTGACAATTAGATTACATACTATTATCAGTATGAACTTACTTGCATAATAATGAAGAGTATTATTTATTTTGAACTGACCTACAAAGAAGATTTTGATTTTAAGACCATTCATCATCATCTGGGAGATTGTCATATTGGTCATGGTCTTCATTGTTATTTCTAAATCATCATTAAAATCAAAATCTTCTTCCTCCACATCTTCCTCATCTAAGTTCCTATCATCATATCCCTCAACTTCCTCAAAATCATTTTCAATGTCTCTCAGATTTTCAAGTGAGTCATCATTTATTATAGTATCAACATGGGACATTGTATTATCTTGGTAAGCAACCTCCAATGTATATCGATCATCCACTGTACCCCTTAGTTTGGTTTTTATGACAACCAACCATTCTATCTTATCCCTTATCCTTTCAAGGTAAGGTAGATAGTATATTTGAATTGTATTTTCTGTAAATATGAAGGGATCAAACTTTGCATACCTTCAAGTATGTCAAATCTCTATAATTTCATATTATTTATGCTCCTTTATACCATGATTCATTACAGTATTAAACCATTCATAATTAAATAGCACTAACCATTTCATTGGATGCCCTGGATATTCTTGCTGGACTATTTTCATGCCATAATAATAACTTTTTTATCCTCTTGGTCAGAACCCTCAACGCACACTCCACTATTAATAGTTTTTGGCCTACACTCCATTCTTTTGTGTGAAACTTGTAATGATTAACAAAGTAGGCCATGTATGAACCTTTCTCTTAGGATCGCATGCTAAGTCATGTAAATATTGATTTTGTACCAAATTATCTTGATTGTGAACCTACACATGATATAACCAAAATCATTAATAAGTTTATAATTTAGGTGACAGGCATTGATATAAATAGTAAGGGTGTCGGCATACTTACATAAGTTCAAAACTAATATGAAACTTAAATGCAATCAAGGCATCAATATCAGTGGCACTAATATTTGGTGTGGACACTTGTAAATGTTGAATAAAATATCTGACAATTATTATACTATTAGTAATATAATATTCAATACAATATGAAGTTAATTAATTATCAAGTACTTTCACTTACCCAATATATGGTTGAACCTCATCATAATTAAGTAATACATGTAAATGTGCAACAGCTAGTTCCCTATCATCTAGATATTGACTTTTACAAGTTCCAAATGGACGTCCAAGTTTATTAAAAATTGACATAGTGGGTTAGATTGTCTCATCTTCACCTCCATCTTATTTCATCCAACTCTATTTCTTATTGATTGTACATGAGATTCAAAATAATATGAACAAAAATAATAAGTCTCTTGGCACAAGTATATCTCATATATAGACCCTTCCATATGAGCTTTGTTCTTAACCATCCGTTTTAATTTATTAAGAAATTTACAATAATTAAATGAATAGATAAGTACATCATAATTTTATTAATATATAAATATTAATGCACCATATTAGTTTATATATAAAGTAATTATTACTTACCTCTTAAAAAGATACATCCATCGATATTGAATGGGACCACCAACTCTTTCTCCATATGACAAATGAATAAGTAAGTGCTCCATTGAGTCAAGAATCTAGGTGAAAAGATTCATTCTAATTTATATAGTATGACAATAATATTTATTTCATCTGCAACAAATCATCCATCTGTAATGCTATTGAGCACAAGTCCTTAAAAAATTTACTTAACTCAATTATGGGCTTCCACACTAGATCTGGTAGTATATTAAAGGCAATTGGTAGCAAACATTCCATAAACACATGATAATCATGACTTTTCATCCCAAATAACTTTTCTTCTTTTAAATTTACACATCTGCATAAATTGGAAGTATATCTATCAGGCATTTTTAACTCTTTGACCCACTTACATATAGTTCTTTTCTGTTGTATGGTTAAGATGAATTTTACTTTCGATTTCATTACTTTTTCATTAACTAATTTTTGCAACTCTAGATCCCTTCACTTACAGTACTCCTTCAAATCTACTCTTGCTTTCACATTGTCTTTAGTTTTGTCTTTAGTATCTATGATTGTATTAAACACATTATCAAACATATTTTTTCTATATGCATCACATTTAGATTGTGTCTGATCAAATTAGTATTTCAGTATGATAACTCCCAAAATATGCTTTGCTTTATCCAATTATGCATAACCCCATATCCATCACATCTATATGAACCCTTCTCAGTTATCTTTGGAAGAAAGAACAGCTTCCTACACTTTATCCCCAGTCAACCTATGGGAGGTTGATCTTTTCGATCTGATTTTTATAGAATGCATCCTTATTCTTCTTAATACATGATCCATAGGCAAAAATTGGTAATGAGAATCAAACCAAGAATTTTTACCACTATGTTTTAAAGTAAATGCTTTTAATCGCTCCATACAATATAGACATGCAAATTTTTCTTGTGTACTCCATCCTATTAACATATCATAGGCAGACAAGTCATCGAAGGTCCACATTAATGCAGTTCTCATCATAAAATTTGTTTCTTAAAATATCATATGTTAGGATACCTTCTTTCTACAATAGTTTCAACTCATCTATCAAAGGTTACAAATACATATCTATCCTACTCTTTAGATTATGTGGACCGGAGATAATCAAAGTCAAAAATATATAAGGAGTAGGCATATATAGTTCTGAAGAAAGACTGTAAGGAGTAATAATTACTAGACAGCAAGAATATAGTATAGCTAATTGACTATATGGGTTAAAACCATCAGCACATAAGTCTAACCTGATATTTTGTGGTTCAGTTGCAAAATCAAGATACGTTTGATTAAAGTATTTTCAAGCTTCTCCATCTGATGGGTGACATAATACCCCTGACTTTAGCTATTCTCATAGTGCCATCTAATATGTGGAGCAGAACTCATAGGAGCATACAATCTTTTTAACCTAAAAATGAGAGGTAAATAATGCATTCTTTTCATGAGGATCTCTTTATATTATCTGTTAACAATCCTCTATGTTTTATAATGAGCTACACCATAAAATTTATATTTCTTCTCTTCTTTATTTTCATCATAATACAACATACAATCATTAATGCAAGAGTCTATTTTTTGAGCAGTGAGGTCAAGTTTGGATACTAATTTTTTTGTTCTATAAAAATTTTGGAGTATTATATTATCAGGAGGATGTCTCTCTTTCATAAGTCCCACTATTTGATTAAAAGATCATTAAAAAATATTTTTCTCACATTTGGTGCTTAAAAATCTAATAGTAACAAATAACTCAAAGAAATCATTACATCTTGGCCATTATGGTTGTTAGACTGTATGTAACATATCATAAAACTTTTGAGTACGCATATTCAGAGGCTCCTTCATATTTTGTTCATAATAAACCCAAAATTTGAGCCAACAGTATCAAAAATCATAACTCGATATCTATTTAACTATTCATCATTACTCGATTATGAACTATTAGAAGTACTTGAATGCATATCAAATACCCCACCCACATGAAGATCACTCTCCATGTGATGTCTAATACCAATAATTAGGTACAAACCTTTTTTATAAAGATCAACCTTCACTTCATCAGGACTTAAGTACTTTTGATTTTTGCACTTGGAATAGGGATATCTAATTTTTTCATGGCTCAAAACTTATAGTTGTTGGCATGCAAAAGAATAAATTCTTCCACCCTCTTAAAAAATATCAGTATATCTTTTCGACCCGATAAAAGTCTATTATGTATTCAACTATGATGATGACAGATATTCATATTTGTAACATAATAAAATACAGTCATACAATTACAACAGTATTAAATCTTCTATAATCTATGAGAATATTGATATTAAACTTCACACATATCTAAAATGTTTAAAATATAACAAAATTTTGACATAATCCCTTATAATTTTGATAAAGACACCAATATACGAAGAAGAAATTAAAACCACAACAAATAATTTATATATTTGTTCAACGATAATCAATCTACATCATACAATCAATATATAATAAGTTCAACTCAATTGAGATGAACATAGCTTAGATTTTAATTAATATATAATATATTATTTTGGATTTAAAGAGAAAATAAAATAACTAATAACTCTAAAAAATAGCATGGATTTAAAGAGAATCGGATTTTAACATAGAAAGGGAGGTATCATGCCAAATAGGAGATTGGTAGCATCATGTTCAAAATTAAGCTTGATGCTAAACTCTATTTCTGCCTATAAATGCTAATCAGTCTCAGTCAAGCAAGCAAGCATATGGCATATTGTACTGTGGGTTTACCTAGAGATACCAACCTACATATCTTCAGTTGGTTGCATATCAACATATATCAATCTAGTATTAAATGGTACTGGATTGTACTATTGTTTATCAAATAATACATATAAACATCATAATAAATATAGAGCAACGTTATTTCTTTAAATAGCAATATATTGTCACATATAATATAGCACAAGAAGCCCTCTTTTTGGATAACAGTTTATGAAAACAAAGAAAAACATCATTAATTTTTAATGCAAAATCATTTCTAGGTTGCATTAAAAATTTACCCGAACTCAATTAGCATGGGTTTAGGGTTTAGGGTTAATTTAGGGTTTAGGATTTTGGGGTTTTAGGATTTAGGATTTGGGGTTTTAGGATTTTAGGGTTTAGGGTTTAAGGTTTTAGGGTTTTAGGATTTAGGTTTTAGTTTTTAGGATTTAGGATTTAGGATTTAGGATTTAATTTAAATTTTAACTAATTAATATTATTATTCTCAAATTTAATATAAAAAATAAAAAATTTAATCTAGATTTCTAAACCCCAAATGCATGAAAAGAAATAAATGACAACCACATTAATAATTAGAAACATAAAATTAGCTTCCAACCCTAGAATTTTGGTTATAATCTAAGAAATTTTGACGAATTTAGGGAAAAGAGAGAGAAAGCAAGAGAATTAGAGAGAGAAGAACATACCTCAAATATCAGTGGTCACTTTTCGATGATAGATGGCCGGCAGTGTGGCAATGAGGGGAAGAGGAAAAGAGAAGGAGAAGAAGGAGGGCTGCTGTCAGAGGGGCTTGCTTTCATGGGGGGATGGGGCTGTCGTAGGGGGGCCGACGGTATTGACAGTGGTGTGGCAGTGAGGGAAAGAGGAGAAGAGAAGGGGAGAGGCAGAATATTGTCGCGAGGGTGGGAGGGGCGGTGTTGACGATGGTGTGGCAGTGAGGGGAAGATGAGAAGAGAAGGGAGAAAGAGGGCTTGCTGTCATCGACGAGTGAGCAGGGGTGGAGAGCTGCGGTGAAGTGGTTAGGATTAGGGTTTGAGAAAAAGAGAAGGGATCGAGAAGGGAGGGGCGTTGCTGTCGCGAGGAGGGCGAGCTGCTGTCGCTAAAGAGGGGAGGGGCTGTTGCATGCAGGCAGGCCGAAGGGGAGGGGCGGCGTCATGCGACAGTTAAGGCTCAAGGTTTAGAAGAGGATCGAGAAGGGGGAGGGATGCTGGTATTGCAGAGAAGGAAGAGGGCTACTGTCATCAAGGAGGGAGGGGGGTTATCGTAGGTGGGCGGGTCGGGGGGGCAGTATGGCAGCTAAGGTTCAAGAGGAGAGCAGATCGAAGGGATTGGTCGAGAGGAAAGATCGATGCTGAAAATTTTAGTAATCAATTTTAGCAATCGATAAATCAATTACTCCATAAAAAATTAATATTTTATACATTTACGATCGATATTTCGATCACTAACTATTATTTTAATTTACAATCAAAATATTAGTTGCAAAAATAAGAAAAAAT
>KE505210.1:33120-51745 GCA_000441515.1 Elaeis oleifera | reverse complement strand
AGAGAGAGAGAGAGAAAGAGAGAGAGAGAGATTTGACTACTATATAAGTAAATCGATAGGAACCATTTTTTTCAAATACCACCAAAATGGGACAAGGTCACCAAAACGCAGTGGAACAAGACGGTGGTGCTAGAAAAGGAGGTGGTGCCAAAGGAGGTGGTGGGCTGGCCAGAGAAGGAGGAGGCAGTGGTGTGGTGATGGAGGAGGCAGAGATGGAGGAGGGGCAATATGCTTCATTACAGTTCATGGTGGTTCACAGCCACTCCACAATTGCCTTGCACATCCAGGCCAACTGGTTAACGCAATTGCCTCGCATACACTAGAGAGAGGGAGAGGGAAAATGTTCCGGTCCAAGCGTCCTAAGGAGGAGATGGGAGTTAGGGTTCCTCCCCTCCTTCGCTTAATTGAGAGGACCGGTTGTTTCAACTGGCATATTCTAGGCTTTAAGATTATTCTAAGTACCCTTCATAGACCCACCACATCTGACCTATGCCTGTCCTAAGTGTCTCAAGCATCTTGTGTGTTGGGATAAGATGGTATGTGGGCATACCATTCCATTGAGATATCAGTAGTTCAGTACACCTCCTAACAAGGAGTTTAAAACCCTGAAACCAGTTTGGATCATAATGCAATTTTGGATCTCCATCATGAGCTTTGTAAGGGTCTTATATTACTACCTTCCTTGGCTCATAGTACAATCTCATAAAGAGGAAGGTGGACATGAATGAATTTTAGGTTCTAGTGCATTAGGTCCTCTAAATTTTCCTTGACTTCTTTTATGGTTTGAACTCTTTTTAATAAGACTCATTGTACTGAACTCATCTGCGGTGCTGCATTTCAAAACTGAGTTTATTATTTCTTGCAATTTCCATTGCGAAAAACATGCCATCTTCCTCTGGAACTACACATTTGCAATCTCCTGTGCATGCACACATTCTTGTGGATTATATCTGTTTCATTAGTATATTTAGCAATTATTGTTCTGCATATCTTTTCATATATCCTTGGAATTTGGTTCTTATACAACATGCTGATTTTTTGTGCAGTTGCTGAGATTGGCATGCAGAAACTGAGACATGCATTAAAAGTTCTTTCTGAAACGGAGAAACAATTGAGGGCATCAAAAAATCAGTCCACCTGGCTTACGGTTGCTCTTTTGCAGTTCAACACTGGAGAATCTTCTCCTCTAATGGAAATTAGTGATTCACAGGCCTATGCGAGGATAGCATACATGAGAGGTAAGAGGTAAAATTTAGAGCATATTTACCTCTAGGGGAAAAAATTCTCTGTAATACTCATTGATCGACTCCCAGGAACTTGCTAATTTTTGTCAGCACCAAATCTCAGAACTCAAAGATTCTCAAGTTTTGGAAATGAAGGTGGCTCAGTTATATTTCTAATAATAACATATATTATGCAATATAATTTGTGGAATGCAGATGGCAAGGTGTCAAGCATATGTTCTCCAAAGGGGAGTTTAAAGAGCTCTTCTTGTTACACGAGTAACCACAACAAGTCAAATTGTTCAGAGAAAGATTGCAGCAGAAAAAACTGGAGAACATCTGGAAGGAAGCCTTAACAAAATGCCAGTCAAACTCTTTAAAAAGCTTCTTACATAAAGAAGGGTACCTATCAGCAGTCTATGTCAATGAAGGTGATTCCACCACAAGATATGACAACTTACTGCTTTTGTATCTTGAATACCTGTATTGATATTACCTCATTTATTCTGCTGACCATGAGGCTGGTTAGTTAAGCTAGGGCATAGGTCAATTCAGAATTCCATGCCATAGGTTCATCATGGATGGTGGCTAGGTCAATTCAGAATTCCATGCTGTAGTGTAATTTTGTCGAGTTGTTTACTGTACATAACAATAGTTGAAGTAACTAAGAGGCCCTATGTTGAAGGTTCGATAGGTGCTTTCATCATATTGGAGAAGATGAACATGTTTTAATAGTCAAAGTGGTATATATCTAGCAAGGATTCCAATGCATCAAACAGGGCAGCACATCGACATATAGTATACTGAGTTGAGGTATTTGTAGTGATACTGAACAAGTTTTGGCGATAACCTATGCTTGGCAAGTCTTTGGTGATGACCTGGTGATAAAGGTGATGATATGAGAAAGAGTCATGGAGTGTCTTGTTGCGCACCAGTAGAAATGACTAAATTAGAAACAAATTGAGTTGATTGGATGTTTTCTCATGCAATTTTGAGGAACCTTTTTCTTCTTATTAGGGTCCACATGTTTCCTATGATTTTGTGTCTGATCTAATGGGTCAGTTGATCTCCTGATTTTGATTTTTCCTCTCGAAATAGATGTTATGGGATGTCTTCTGAAGGGTTTGTGTTTACATCTTGACAGGCTTCTGCTAGAGTTTCTAGAGAGCTTGCTTTTCTGGGTTTGGTATGTGATTGCTCTAGTCTTTAGATTAAGAGTAGTCTCAGGTACTTATGATAGGAAGAAGAATAATTACACTGAACACTCTCTCTTTTCATGTCTAGAGGATTTTTTTCCAATGATGTAAAATTCACTTTCTCCTCCTTTACCTTTTCTCTTTATTACTCGTGTCCTCTTCTTTGGCTTTGCATCTTGTGGTAGGTTTGCCATTAGAAAGTTATGTACGGTTGCATTATGGTTCATCACAATACTAGAATGTGAAATTCCCTTTTTACATGTAGCATAGACGATATCCCCTCATATATAATGCCCTCCCAATAAGATTATGCAGGAAATGTGTGAAACATAGATCTAGGATTTCAAAGTAGTACCGAAATTATTGATTTTTTTTTTATAAACCCTAAGAGAAACTGTGAAGAATAATGGCCATTTAGAATTAACTATTTATAATTCGTTGCCGCTTGAAGAGTACATTTTTCTGGGAGGTTCGGTCATATGGGTTTGACTCTTCTGATCTATTATTGGACTCTCTGCATTTACTTGTAGGTTCCAATGGCTGTTATGGCTGAGCTTTTGAAAGTTTTTGTGGCTAATGCTGGTGCCCTTTGTAAGTTTTGTTGCACATTGTCAAATTCCATTTCATTATTGAATTCTAAATCATAACCTGCAAAATGGTGAAAATAGAAGATCAGTTGCTTGACTTTCCACTGGGTATAATCTGCTTTACTACTTTACTGTCATCTCTGCATTGCTCCTAAGATTCTTTTGTAATGCTTGTCTTGCATATCCACTATATTAGCTCTCTGGCATTATTGTATCATAGAGCAAAGCTGCAATGTGGTTTGAAGTTTGCATTTCTTTTGAGGATCTTTTTCCTATTAGAATGTCTCACCGTGTTTGAGCTTTTTCCCTCTTGATTTTTTTTCTTGGTAAGAAGGCTATAATCAGTAACATCTTTGAAATTTCAGGTCTAGCAATCGCTGAAGTTGAATTCTGTCATCCTGATCATGTGTCCAGGGCTGAGAAATCACAGAACCTAATTGCAAATCTACTTCAGCTTGTTCTGGGTTGCAATGTAGATATTAGAGTCAAACTTGTCCCAGCATCCATGAGAAGGGATGCCAAATGGAAGAAGCTATCATTTAGTTTGCTGAGCTGTTCAGGTAGGAAGAAGAAATTCAGATTCAACAGTGTCAGAAGATGAAAATGAAACATCTGCAGGAAGAGAGACATCTTTCAAAGTTTATTTATCTCACCATGGGCAGCAGTTGCCACCTTCCATTCAGCAGTTTGATTGTAAATCACTGCATGACTTTCATGATACAAAAGCAGTCACTATTAGAAATGCTGAAGGGAATGCTCAAAGCATTGAAACTACGGCATCTGATAGATCTATGCTAGATGACCTGCCAACCAGATGCAAGTTAGAATCTGACATTTCAACAGAAGTAGGTGAAGAGGTTCCATATGTTAGCATCCAAGAACCTGAAACTCAGCCAAACTGTTTTCACGTACATTGAAATTCCAAGAAATTATTTCATCTGATGGTTCTCATACAATCTGTTTAAGAGTCCAGCCGCACAACAAACTGGAATTGTCTGTTCCTAAGAAGGGAGCATCTGAAACATATTTCTGCACATATGATCCTTACAATTTACATTCTAGATCAATTTCCCAGGTCACCTGCAATTCTGGTGAAGATAATCCGTAAGTGATCCAATAATTTTGTTGTAATTTTCAATGAAGTACTTATATCGATCTTTTTTATATATTGGAAAATGTATATCTTGTGAACTACATAAATTCCACCATTATAGTGAGTCCATCAAGTAGTACTCTATGGTTCATATCAAATTAGGAGTCCTCAGATGACAAATGTAATTTAAGTTGAATTCACAAGCATTCTCCAACTTGGGGGAGAAAAATTGTCAGTGGTATGAAGCATCTTGTCATAATGTCCTAATGTTGTGAGCGCTTTCTTGCATTGCAGCTCTGAGCAGGTCCATGTGCCATGAGCTTTATAATTCCACCTATACTCTAAGTTAATAAGCAAGTGTTTATTGGTTAGAAAAGTTTTTGCAAAAAGTTCTGGAATCCATTGTTATGCAGCTAACACCATCAGTTCAGAAGTCCCTAGATTAGTAAATGAATCAATGCAACAGCACATTTTTCTTAACATCTGTCATGCTTGTTTCAGTTAGTGTATATGCACGTTTCTTTATGTTTATCCACACATATATAACGAGATCAATTGAGCTCTATGTATAGGCATTCCGTTGCTAGCAAAATGATTGCATGCTAGGTCACAGCTCCATGTGTGGTTAGTGTAAAGTTTTTGTTCTGACTTTATATACTTTAACTTGGTTCAAACAATAATTTCATCTTAATGAAACACCTTATCTGGTTATAACTATTCTCTGCTATTTAAAGTAGGCATCACGTGTTATACATCGACAACTAAATGATTATTTCTGTATTTGTTTCACTTTTTTATATAGATTAATATTTGTCTATGCTCCTGCAGATGCATTGTGCTTGTAGGAACTATTCCTTTTTCCATGGTGTTATTTATGAAATACTAGTTGCATGTACAACGTTGAAGGAGTAGTATCATTTTTTTTAAATGTCATTTGAAAATTTTCTCTCTCTGCAGAGCGAGCGAAGATTCAAGGTTTAGCTCAAAGTTACTTTGTTGGAGGACTCCCAAGGCTTTCCATTAGAAAGGCAATTCACTTTCTTTTTTGAACTATTTGAATAAATTTAAAGAGCTCACATTGTTTTAAAGAGGGATACTAAACTGCAAACACTAGGTTTTCTGACATGAGAAAATGCTTTGACGATGCCAAAGAAAACCCCCATACTTCCCTTCTGGGAAAGCATTGCTCTGACATGTGGGGACCACCAAATGCATGGTATTTTCCTCCGAAAGGAAATAATAGGAAGGTTGTCTTCCCCAAGTGTTGTCATCATAGCATTACCATTCTGATGCCCTTCAGGATCATGATAAAATCCATATCTCAGCTGATGGTGGCATAATAGAGGTCCAGCTAATTCAGTGCAAGACAAATACCAGTGTCTGTAGGCCAAGCATGGATCTCTTTAAGCATCTGATATAATAAGTTCCTGCTGAGAATACTGTTTCATGAACCATCATGAGACCTTGGCACGGAGGTTTATCATCATGAGGTCTTTAAGCATGTATTTATTTGTTTCAGGGTAATGTAATCCACTAATGTTTTCTGATGCATGTCTCCATTCAGGTTTTTTAATGTGGAATTGACACCATCAGATAGGATGCATGGATCAAAAATTGTATTGTAACTAGGGTAAGTTGGGATCACATTGTTCTTACAGCCATGGCAGCAAACATATCATCAACAAGGATTTTGGTTGTGTAAATTTTATCTTGCAAAGACTCCTAAGATCAGTCAAGACACATTAAGGAGGAGGTGCACCTCTAGGAGTTGCATCTGATTTTGTTTCATCAATTTTTGGAGGCTCACTTAAGATCTGTACATGAAATTTGAGAGCCATTTAGAATGATGACTACCCTGATGTGCTTTTTCTCGAGGAATTGCATAGTGAGTGGATGATCCAAGAAGCCTTGCCTCCAAGTATGTTGTTCTGTAGTTCCATGCCTCCCCAACCAAAGGATGCATGAGTTTTAGGTATTTTAACAGGCAGGGAAATCTGTAAGGCCATTAACTAAGCGAACTTGCGTTATGAGGGCTTAAATCATCTTGTTTAGTTATTTGTTGGTTTATGGACGATATTATAGATGAACTTTTAATTGGTTGCATGGAACTGTTATGTGCAGTACTTTCAGGAGCTCATCATCTGCTTCATTTTCATTCATATTGTGTGATTGTGATCTTTGTGTGAATTAGAATGTATGTATGAGTGCATGCTCATGCTCGCTGGCATCTGCGGTTATATCGTTTTCTGGTTATATTGGGGATGTAAGAGAAGTAAAATGTAGGTGCCCTACGCCTGTTTACAGGTTACTGCAGGGGTTGAGTAGTCCTTAATTGGGAACCTGTACAAAAGCCCTTGTTAATTTTCATAATCATTTGCTTAAGTGGATCTTGGACAAAATATTTATTAATTTTAGAAGGATGGCCAGATATATGTATTCATTCGTTTGCAGAACGATGCATGTTCATAGGCTCATGGACGATTTTGGCCATTTCTCTGTATGCAAGTTGGGCAGGACATATTTATACGATGCTCGATTCATGTTTTGGACATTTGGTACATGTTAGTATAGGCTATCATGTAAAATTGTTTCGGTTCTTAATATGTATTTGTCATGCCCCAAATCCTATGTTAGGTTGGTTGCATGATACAGACGCGTATTCCCTAGGTGTAAATTTAGAGTATATGCAAGATCTTAGAGTATGTGTAAGAACTGATAAATTAAATCAGAATATTTAATATCAAAAGATAAATAATAAAAAATAATTTGTTGAAAATTTTTATGAAAATTAAAATTATCAAAATACATAGTTCATATATCCCTAGTTGCAGATATAAAATTTAATTATTATTATATTTCATCAAAGTCTCAAATCAATCCTATTTAGTTAAATGTTCATGGTTTAAAAAAAAATAGAAATGATAATATAAGTTAACAGCTCAATAAAATTTTTAAGTACATGCATGCAAGAACAGATAACAAATTTTAATATATATATCGGAACAATGGTTTAAATTTTGAAGTTAATCATTGAGTATTCATGTGTCCATCTTAATAATGATATCGAACGGTTTATGAAATTTTAATATATAATAATTTAGATGTATGCAATATTTCATTAATAGTAGTTCTGATATGTCCATCATAACTAATCGGATCAAAATTTTATTTCGTTAGGATTTTATTTTTGATTGCTATTATTTTTATTAATATTAATATCAAGTAGTATCCTTATTCATTATTTTATTATAATGTATAAAATGGATTGAATCTGAATTTTTGGTATTTGGATTATTCATGGTCATTCTCTTGCCCGTGATTGGTCATATTCAAACACCACGTTTCTATCTATGATGAGGTTGTATTGATAAAAATATCAGGTTTTTGTCTGTGGTGAGGTATACTGATAGATTACTATGTTTTTGCCTGTGGTGAGTTCATACTAATAAAAATATCACATTTTTATTTGGGGTGAGGTTATACTGATAAAGTATCATATTTCTACCTTTAGTGAGATCATATTGATAAAAATACCATGTTTTATCCGTGATGAGGCCATATTGATATCGTGATTAGTCTATATATTTTGATTTTAAATCATTATAAATCATTCATTCCATTTCATTATCATTATCACTTTATAAATTATTTATATATGCTATATTTATGCAATTGACATAATTTAGAATCATCGAGAATCAAAACTTCCAACACATATATGTATGCAATGTCCATAATTTCTAGTATATAGTACCAAATATTCATAATCAATGCAGGTGGTTGTGATTAGAGATTCTTATTTTTGTAGTAATAAAATTCAACCAACATGCCAACCCAATTTGTCGCATATGATACCAAATATTCATAATCAATGCAAATGGCTGTGATTAGAGATTCTTATCTTTTGCAGTAATAAAATTCAACCAACATGCCAACCCCAATTTGCCGCACACTTAGAACACCCGATAAATCCTAAATCAACATTCTGGTAATCCCAAAACAATATGTAATACTTATGAAATTCAGAAATCATCATCTTTTTAATTTACATAATTATGTCCTAATTTTTTAAATTCCTAATATCTAATTTATCAATTCTATCTCCAACATAGTAATTTAACTTAAAAATTAATAAATTAATTTATCTAAACTGATAAGCCAGACTCTACGTCGGTCCTCTCCAACCGTAATTTGCTGCCCACCAAAATTAAATCAATCTCAAAATAAAAATAAAGAAAGTAAATAAATTAAAAATTAATCTTTGATCAAGATTAATCATCAGCACAAAATGCATAGTTTGGCTTAATTCAAAAGATATAGAGATAGGAAAAGTCATGCTTTTGCCCGTAAGGGAAAAAATAGAAGGCTAGTTGCTATCAAGAGAGACAAAGTAGAGAGAAGAATTATTCTTCTTCTAGAGAACCAAGAGATGGCCATACCATCCTTTGTTGGGCAGCATACATCAAAGAGGGTTGAATCCCTCTTCTAAATAGAAATTTATCGAAGGATTAGAAAAAGAAATTAGATTTAAGGCTTAATAGGCAGTACAAAATCAAGAAGGTTCAGCAAGGATTAGGAAAGGAATTAAATTTAGGATTTACTGGGCAATACAACATCAAGAAGGGTTTCATCCTTTTTTTAAATAGAAATTAATCAAGAAAATATAAACTAACAAGAAGAATATAAAGATAAAAGGTTAGAGTTAGGGTTTACTTGAGTGGAGGATGAAGAAGAGATTGGCTGGCGTCTAGCATGGAGGGAGAGGAGAAGAAGAGAAGAAGAAAAAAAAGAAGAAAGAAGAAAAGAAGAAGAAGAGGAGGAAGAAAGAGAGATGTGGGATGGGAGAGATCATGGAAGAGGGAGAGCAAAAAAAGAAGAGAGAGAAAGAGAAAGAGCTTACGACATAGGAGAGAGATAGAGATGAAAGGAGAGAGGGCGATGAGAGAAAGGAAGAGACCGCGATGAGAGGGGCAATGGGAGTTTTAATCGCATGGAACAGAGGAAAATCCTTATTCTAATTCCATATAGTAACTGCCTCAATAGGTAGCTAGCCAAGTGGCCGACTGAGCTGGGATCCCACATACTCTCCCTCTTAAATAAATTTCATCCTCAACATTTACATATTCCAAAATTCAAAAGCATTTCACATCATAAATTTATCATTGTCTAATTCATTCTACTAATCACAAGCTCCAATCACTAATTCTATCATTACAACCAGCAAGACATCTAACTTTATCACAAATTACTCCTTAAATTATTTCTTAAAAAACAAAGTAATGTTCAAATACTAGTTCTTGGCTAAATTTAACCTTTCGGATATCTTTCAAGATCTCGTCTTCTCTGACTAATCATCCATTTAGTATCGATAATCGATACTTCCACAAACCCTCAAGCTTATTGCAATCTTTACAAATTTTCAAATATACTTATAATAATTGGTTTTACCAAACTTCATACCAATTCTCAAGGAACTACAATCATTAAATATCTAGGGTTTAGTATCAAAAATTAGAATTCCTTTTTGTGACGATAAGAGTCCTGTTATAGTTTAGCCTTAGGTATTCTTCAAATTTCTTGCAATCAGGGTGTCAAATAGAAATGGACTTAAAGTATTAATTTAGATTATCTTGATCATCCTAGCAATTATATAACTATAGTCTCCCTCTCTTGGCATTCAAAATTTTCAATTCTAGCAACTTTGTTCTAATATCAAAATTTTTAGAATTTACTGACCCTTTTATTCCTCTCTTTCTTCTTCTTTTTTTTGTCACTTAATATGCTGATATCCAAGGGTACCTGTAATTTAACAGCTTGTATCAACAATTGCTTTTATGCATGCCAACATTTGCTATTTATTTCATCGAAATATAGTCAACTAGATGATACCCAAGAAATTTATAAAAAAATATCTTCATCATTTGTAACTTTATGTACCATAAAAATACAAGTTCAAGTATCTAGTCCTTAGATTCATAGATGTCGCAAATTCAAATAACTTTACTCTTTCCACTGGGATCATTTTATAATAGTCCATTATATATACAATCCTTAATGGATCTTGTTCATAATATTTTTCTTTAACATTTACATTTGCTCTAGATTGTACTGTAAAGCATTAACTTAGAAATTACCTCAAATATGCAATATCCACAAAGGGTATCTGTTCATGTATGCAACTTTTTTTTTTAAAAAAAAATCACCATCATAACTTTAAGCATTCTTCAAAACATAAATAAAATTCTAACCTTAAAGTTTTCAACAATACAATTCAAAGTTTATTAATAACTAAGTCATCTGGCCTATAAATTTCATTGCCAATCAAATTAGTAATTAAGATATTATGTAGGACACAATATTTATTTTATGCAAATAATAATACCTTTTATTGATATCATTTCTACTACTCTTTCTTTTATATGTATATCAAATTCTCTATAAATGAAGATTCGGCATCCGGAGAAAGCATCTATCTCTGTCTCCTGACTTCTTGACACAATTCAGCATACTAATTCATTTGCTTTTGATATTTTTTTACTAGCAAATCATACTCTATTCTCAATTATTGATGTTCTACTCATAAATCTTCATACTAGCATCTACTCTTTAATATGCATACTTATATTCTTTATCATCGTAATTCACATCTTAACTTTCAAACTAAAATGCCTCTTGAAATAAATTAAAAGCATAAGTGGCGGTCTTTCTTTTGATTCTTATTGCTCTACTCTGCTCGGCCATCACTGACTTCAACTTTATGAGACTCATTTCCCCCTCCGACTCACCAGAATATTTACATTTGATTGCACATACTGTCCATACTGCTCTTTATATTGTTCATGCCCATACACAGATTTAAGTAGTCTTAAGTTTTTAGTTACCTCAAGTAAAATAATCTTTAGAGATATTTCAACCATCTTCATTGCTCTGCAATTACCACCACAAAATTTAATTATCAATATAAAATGACTATTGTTATATACATAAAGATGAATTCCAATTAGATTATAAATATATATGAAATAATTATCTTGTTCTAGGGTCAATCATCATAAATTGCATATCAAAAATTTTCACAGAACCTACAGGTTATAATTCCACCATGCTTATGCTACACTACTCTAATCCATTCTTCTTGCTAAATATTAAATATTTTAAAATCATTTTATTTTCAAATATCCATATTGCACATGCCAATACCGTCTTAAATATTTGAGTTTATTTTATCTTCTTTTGCTTTGAAACTATAAATCATAACCTTATATTTTCGTATTATTCTAAAATTTTCAACATACTTTAATCCTTAATAGTTGCAACCTAGTTCTCTATTCATCGACATAATATCATACAAACCATCATCCACATAGGAGTACTATCTCATTTTCCACCAATTGGTTGATAACACTCAGTATAACAAGGAAATATAAAGATTCATATATTTTGCTTATCACAAAAACTATCAACAATATAAATATATTCAACTTATTAGGCAAAATACCAACAACTCATAACTAAACTACTTAAATAATACTTAATAGATAACATCCAATATGGTGATGAAATATGACCATAAAGTGATTTCACCATACTATAATCATTAATATTACTCATAATATTTATAACACCATTGATGCCATTTTCAATTTATGCTGAAACATCATAAAGATTTTATGGTAAAATACCACATAAATCAAGATATAGGATTACTAATAATTCATAGTATCACAAGAAATTATATCTTAAGTTCTGATAACTATCCCACTTAAACTCAACCTACATTGCATCCTAGCATTTAAAGAAATCCTTATAATTGAACCTATATCTTCCAATACTACATGTGCCACAATCTCTAGTAATCGTAAACCCAACTTCTAATATCACTTAAGTCACAATCTTTAATGATCATAACCTGGGCTTTAATACTATTTCTGTCATGCCCCAAACCTCATACTTGGGTTGGTCATATCACAAGGCTACATATGCCATAGAATGTAATTATAGAGTTCATGCAAGGCCCGATAAACTGAACCTTAATTAACACTTAACATCAAGAGATAAACAATTATAACAAATAATTTGTTACAAATTTTATAAATAAAATTATCCAAAATATATGGTTCAGATACCTCCAGTATCAGATATAAAATTTAATTATTATTACTTCCAAAGTTCCAAATCAACCCCATTTAGCTAGGTGTTCTATGGCTTTAGAAAAAATAGAATAATAATATGAGCTAACAACTTAGTAAGAATTTTCTAAAATTACACACATGCATTAAAAGATAACAATTTCTTAATATACATATCCACTGAGGACAATGGTTTAAATCTTAAAATTTAACAATTGAGTTTTATATGCCCATCTCAATAATGATATCAAAAAGTTCATCGAATTTCAATATATAATAATTTAGATGTATGCAATGCTCTATTAATAGTAGCTCTGATATGCTCATCATATCTAACTTGATCAAAATTTTATTCAACTAAGATTTATTTTGACTGCTATTATTTCTATTAACATCAATATCAAACTATTATTCTTATTCATTATTTATTATAATATATAAAATAGATCGAATTTGAATTTTCGATATTTGGACTGCTCATGATCATGCTCCTATCTATGACTGGCCATACTCAAATACCACATTCCTACTCATGGTGAGGCCATACTGATAAAAATATCACGTTCCTGTCCGTGATGAGGTCATATTGATAAAGTACCATGTTCCTGCCCATGACAAGGCCATATTGATAAAAATATTATATTCCTATTCATGGCGAAGCCATACTGATAAAATATCATATCTTGTCTGTGGTGAGGCCATACTAATGTCGTAACTCGTCTACATACCTCAATTTTAAATCATTATAAATCATTCATTTCATTTCATTATCATTATCACTTTATAAATTATATATATCTACTATATTTATGCAACTGCTATAATTTAGAATCATCAAGAATCGAAGCTTCCAACACATGTAAGTATACAATGCCCATAATTTCTAGCACATAATACCAAACATTTATAATCAATGCAGCTAGTTATGATTAGAGATCCTTATTTTTATAGTAACAAAATTCAACCAACATGCCATCCTAATGCACTACACACTTAGAACACCCGATTGATCCCAAATCAACATTTGAATAATCCCAAATTAATATTCAGTACTTATGAAATTCAGAAATCATCATCTTTTCTAGTTTACATAATTATGACCTAATTTTCTTAAATTCTTAATATCTAACTTATCAATTCTATCTCCAACATAGTAACTAACTTAAGAAACTAATAAAGTAAATTTTATCTAAATTGGTAAGCCTGGAAGAGACTCCATGCCGATCCTCTCCAACCACAATTTGCTGCCCACCTAAATTAAATCAATCCCAAAATAGAAATAAGGGAAGTGAATAAATTACAAATTAATCTTTGATCAAGATTAATCATCACCATAAGATGTATAGTTTGGCTTAATTCAAGAGATATAAAGATAGAAAGAGACATGTTTCTATCCACAAGGGGGAGAAATAGAGGGTTAGGTTACTGTCAAGAGAGACAAAGGAGAGAGAAGAATTATTCTTCTTCTAGAGAACCAAAAGATGGCCATGCCATCCTTTGTTGGGCAACACATATCAAGATAGGTTGAATTTTAGTTCTAAACAGAAATTTACAGTAAGAATTAGGAAAGAATTAGATTTAGGGCTTAATAGGTAGTACAAAATCAAGAAGGCTCGACAAGGATTAGGAAAGAACTAGATCTAGGGTTTAATGGGTAATACAACATCAAGAAGGATTTCGTCCTTCTTCGAAACAGAAATTAATCAAAAAAATATAAACCAATAAGAAGAATATAAAGACAAAATGTTAGATTTAGGGTTACTTAAGTGGAGGATGAAGAAGGGATGGGCTAACATCTAGCACGAAGGGAGAGGAGAAGAAGAGAAGAAGAAGAAAAAGCAAGAAGAAGAAGAAAGAAAATAGAGATGTGGGGAGGGAGAGATCGTGGAAGAGGGAGAGCGTGCGTAGAAGAGAGGGAGAGCAGGGAAAAGGGAGAGAGAGAGCTTACGACATGGGGAGAGATAGAGATGAAAGAAGGGAGGGCAATGGGAGAAAGGAAGAGACTGCAATGGGAGGGGCGGTGGGAGTTTTAACTGCATGAAATAGAGGAAAATCCTCTGTTCCGATTTGATATAGTAACCACATCAATAAGCGGCTAGCCAAGTAGGCTGAGCTCTCACAATATTCATCTAAAAGAGAATAAATCTGTCCTTAATAATTCATTAGATTTTTTTAATACAAAATGCACCATTTAAAATCTGATTAAGGTCCAAAAGAAAACTTACAAAAGAAAAATAAACATAATCAATAATGACCTTATTATATCAGTATGTCCATATCCATATTTCTTTATTTGATAAAAATGAATGTGGGTATAAATATTAGTGGGATGTAAAAATTTATATCTATATTTATTTAAATAGATATAGATATAAATAAGATGTGGAAAGTATAGTTATAAACACAGATATAAGTTGGATACCTAAATTTTATGACCACATAATTAAAGGCATTATTAAGTAGGTTGTAAATCAAATCAATAGTATGTTAATATGGTTATATATATTTTTTAGAATTAATGAGGATTATATAAAATTAATAAGATTATAAATAAAATTGAATATTTAGATACAGATCAGATAATTATCTACCCATATCTATAATTTTTTTATGGATATGAATATGGATATTAGTTGGATACTCAAATTTTTATCTATATTCGGATGTTCAAATTAAATATTATCCGATCCACTTTCACCCCTGGCTGATAGAATTTAATTATGACAATGTTAATTCACTAAAAGATGGAATAAGTTATTTTTGTTAAATAAGTATTTGCTTGCATTGTTAGCTTGATTTAACTATGTCTAGTCAAACTAGTATCAATCGGGATTGCAATTACAATGCTACTCATTTGTCCCATTATGTGTGATTTAAAAGTTTTAGAATTAAATAATATTTCTTTAGCAAGAGGGAGAGAGATCCATCTACATTATATTTATCCAAATTGAAATATTAAGGATGTACTATCAGGCACTTAAATTCGGAATCTTGTATTGCTAAATAGAGAAATGCGGTCATTGGAATAAGTTCTAATTCACAAACAATAATTATTATAATGATCATTATTAATGTTATAATTTAGGAGCCTATTGATTGTAGAGCATTTGGCATGGAAAATAAATCTTATAAAATTACTACGTTTGTTACAAAAAGAAGGCGGGAGGGTTGTAAAATAAACATTGGATCTCATATTTATTTTTTGAAAGAGAAGATAAAACAAATACCACAAAAATTACCGAATAATGATAATCTAAATATATCATTGTTTGACTAAAATACGTGCACTTATATTATATTAATATATTATAATATATTGATTAATAATATTTATAATTAATAATATATCTGATATATTAATATATTTTATAGTAAATATTAAGTTATTAATAAATAACTGAACAAAAGATTATTAATTGTGAATAAATTTAACATAAGATTTATTAATATTTAATATATTTATTTATATACAATACTTGCTAAAACTTATTTATGACAACAAATATCTTTTCTAATGTATATCATTAATTTTAAAATATTTATTAATTCATGTAAAGTGAGCCATAAATAACCATTAAATGAACTAAAAAAATTTTATTATATAAATTATTATTTTAAGATATTATTGAAAATTTTATAATATTTTATATAAGATTATCTCTAACTAAATATAATAATTTTTTTCTGATACCATTTTTTAAATAAATTTCTGCCAACTAGATACGATAAATTATTTTTTTGTATTCGTTCGTATAAGTGATTTTCAGAAATCTCCAACACATCTTATAATTTGATAAACCCCAACCAAAAGAACCCTTAACAATAACAGAAAAATAATAATGATATTCTAAAACACCATTTGCTTAATAAAAAATATTATTTTGAGAAAAAAAATGATATAAAAGTTAGAATTTTGGAATAAATATTATTTCAAGCTACTGTAGTTTCCACGGCCGTATTTGGAGTTGAACCGAGGTAAGCGCCACCCCATCTCCCCAGGCGCAGGCGATAATTTCTCCTCCCCAGGCGCGGGCGAGAGAGAGATCGCCGCAGCGGTTAAACCTTTTTCCCACTCGGATCTCTTCGGCGATGGAGGGCGAGAGCGGGCGGTGCGTGCGAGTTCTCTGCCCTAAGAAGACGCTCCTCGGCTTCTCCTCTTCCTCCAAGGAGTCTCCGAGTATTCGATGGCTGATCGGATCCCCTCTCTTCCTTCCTCCCCTCACCGTTGTCTCTGCCTTCCAGTGCCTCCACGGCGATCCCTTCTCACCGGACTTCTCCAGAGAAGCAGGTCTCTCTCTCATCCATGTTCTTGGCATCCTTTCCGTTTTGTTCCCTTTCTTTCTGATTCGTAACTCGCCAATTGATTTATTAGTTAATCTAGAGTTGAAGGGGTGCCATTTCTTATTTGTATTATTGAAAGATAGCCAAAGAGATTTCTTTTTGATGCGTCCTGATTGGATTGATGTGCAGATGGAAAACTCAGAATTTGGATTTGTAGTTTGTTCGGATAGTGTGTAATCGAAACTATAATTTTTTTTTTTTGTTAAAAAAAAATGTTAGCTTGAGAGTTCATAGATTGTAGGGCCATTACATTTCAAGAAGTTTGACCTTGGTGAACAATCATGGGGTTGAAGAAAGATAGATGGGATATATGAGAAAGTTGTTGAACAACGAAATGTAAGATTTGGTAAATTGTTAGTGGAGGAATTTGGTTGGACAGGTTGGCTAGGATGTTCCATGTGATTTTGGAATACTAGAAAGTGAGGAGAAGTTGGGATAATGGAAAATTACACGTTAAGTAATATCTTGGTGCAGTGCTACAAGGGATCTCAATCTCATGCTTGTATCAGTGCATAAATGTAGAGTTTTTGAATGGACTACTCCCTTCAAAATTACTTTAGGAGTTGATATATGCAAAGTTGGCTGCAAATAGATGTCAAAGAGATGGGTCCATATCTGTCTAACAGTACCAGATTCAAATTATGAGGACAAAGAGATGCTACAAAGCATGGACATGAATACTAGATGCATATTATGAGAAATTATAAATATACCGACTCAATTATTTACTGCTGTTAATTTAGTAACAATTATGTTATTCCTTCTCACTAATAATGAATAACTATGTAATTAATAATTTATACCATCAATTGCTATTTAATTAATAAATAGGTATAACTATGTTATACTCTCGCTGTCTCTCTCCCCCTTTTTTGGGGTACACACAATGATGAAGACCAAATAGGTCCATTTCATATTTTGAATGATCAGGGATCTGGATGTTGCTAACCTGACCCAACTTGACCTGTAAACCAGTCGGCTCCAAAATTGTGTGGAATGTGTCCAAGATATGGCCAGAACATGTCTGTGCTGCATCTAATTCTGATATTTGAAGAAACAAGAAAAAATTCCTAAAGGAAGTGCCCAACACGTATTGCCGACTGTATAAATATCATGTGCAACAGATGAACAGATGTGGATGCAACTACTAAAGGGGAAGGATCCTTAACTATTGGTGATGGTAGTGTTGATTTATGGTTGGTTATGCTGGTTATATCTATTGTTTCATTTTGCAAGCAGTTTCATGTCCATGTATGGTTTAATAACTGGAAATGGTTTTTTTTCGTCACCTTCTTATAATTTAAATAAAGTTGACACTTTTTTGGGGAATTTCTTAGTGCTAGAAATAGTAAATCTCCTGATGATTTTTGAGTTAACATATTTGTTTCCTGTACTCTTGCTTTTAGAACCCAATTTCTTAGTTTCATACTATTTTATTTTGACATGCTGAAAAGCACCTTCATTTCATTCATTACTTACCAACTAGAGATGCCTATGTTTGGTTTTAATTGCACTTTTAGGTTTTAATCTTTGTAATCATTAAACTTTTCTTTCTTCTTTTTTTTTTTGCATTTTATGTTTTAACAGATGATATTCGCATACTATTGTTGAGAGGATTCGATATTATAGGAGCATTGTTCATTGGCCATGGATCTTTGAAGGAAATGCTATTAGGGCGGTTGAGGCCTCTTGTAGATTGAGAAAGTCCCTTCATAATGATGAAGTAAGTTTTGATATGATCGGAGCAGCTGCTGATTTGCCCATTGGTGACATTCACTTTTTGGTCTCTGATTCTGCAAAACCGATAAATATGGAAGCTAGCACTGTTATCTATGAAGATAATCCTGATAAATATCTGTGGGAGAAAGGCTGTCTACTTAGATGTGAGTTGGCATTCAAGTTGCCTGCCTATTTCCTGTAATAAACTCCTGGTAAGTTTCTTCGGTTTTCTGATTATTTTACATGAATGAACCATCTTAAGACTCTCTCTCTCTCTCTCTCTCTCTCTCTCTCTCTCTCTCTCTCTCTCTCTCTCTCTCTCTCTCTCTCTCTCTCT
>KE505210.1:18543-33100 GCA_000441515.1 Elaeis oleifera | reverse complement strand
TACTCTCTCTCTCTCTCTCTCTCTCTCTCGCTCGCTCTCTCTCTCTCCCCCCTNTCCCTCTCTCTGTGTGCAAACATGCACAATAGACCGGAGCATCACTACTTTACCATGTTCTCCTCTGTATTTATTTTTATTTGGGATTAGATAACCATCAAAAACATATGAGTTCATAGTATTAGTACATATGTCATTGGATCGGTGTAGGTCTACATAATGATCAATATCCACAAAAGCATTCAATAGAAAAAGTGAAAGCACCAGTGGAAATGCTGTGTCAGACATGTCTGTGAATCAGAAATGTTAATATGCTAGTAATCTGGAGATGGATGATGACTAAACTGTATATTGAAATGTATTTTAGCAAACTAGAGAATAAGGGAAATTCACCTATATAACATCCTGCAAGCTTAATAATTTCTAAGTAGAGTATTCACACTGGTTTCTGAAATGGAGCAGCTACCATCATGCTTTAAACCAGACATTTTTTAGTGAATAATCCTGAAATGCATGGCAATCTCCATCAAAGTTCATGCTTTCAGTGAGTTAGATATTTCTCAGCATATTATAAATAAGTTCACCTACTTCACCATTAGAGTACCCTAGAAAATGAACTTAAAGAAAAGATTCCTGATGCATCTGATCTTGGAACTATTATGTCCCCTTGATCTTTCTTTTATATAAGGAGATCCAAATATTTATCAAAGCCACAAACTTATGCAGTTCATCAGCTTATGTGTTTTACTCAGAAAAAGGATGAAATCACTATACCCCGTACCATTTGTCAACTATACTTATATGGTTCCCTACATTCATCAAAAATGATTAGCCATCAACTACTTAGATATACTTCTCAATATGATAAATTATAAGGTCATCTTGGACTGATTTCACTGTGGATAACCCTCATATTCTCATTAAATAAGCCTTTGCCACATCCATTTTTCTTCATCCTTGAACTTCCATGAAGTAAGATTCAATTCAATGGTTGCAATATCAAATTTCACTGCACCTTTTATTTTGCAGACTGCAAACCAAATTCCCAAGCTGGAATTTTCACCTCTTCACACTTCACATGAATGGTTGCTTCTGCCGCTTGGGAAAGACATAAACACTGGATTATTAGAAAGATTCATAAACACTGGATTATTAGAAAGCATACATGTTAAAGACAGTTCTTCTGTCATTAGAAAGATTCATAAACACTGGATTATTCTTCAATCCATGTATCAAATTAAGACCACGTAAATATAGGAAACTATTTGTGCTGCACCCCAATAGCCTGGCCTTGATTTGAAGTTCCTTCTTTTCCATGTTTGTTTTAGCCATAATACTTTACGTTGACAAATTTCATCCTAGATACCATTTTAAGAAACCATGTGACTAACTCAAATTATTTAAACTGAATTCCTATGAATAAAATTGAAGAATCAATTTCTTTTTGGAGGTACGAAATACTTTGAACAATAGATGGCTGTAATTAAACCTTAAGAACCATTTAAAAAGTTAAAGGAGAGATTAAGTCCCCTTGTCACCTCTGACCTGGAAAATAGGAGCTTTATTGAATGATACTAAATATTAAGTACTGCTGATACACATAAATTCCCAATTTGAACATTTATTTGAGATGTTATATATTTGCATCATTTCAAATAGAGATACCATTGTTTATTATCAAAGATTTGTTGAAATCAACTTTCCATAAAATCCAGTGGATTTTGTTTTCAGTCTTAGAGCTCAAGCATTCATCTGCAACAAAGAAACCATTTGTAATATTATTATTTCTTATATTCAACTTCACAGTGACTTTCCTAGTCGAGTAAGTAATGCTCCTCTGCTGCTTGCTTCTCTGGAGCATGAACTTGCAAGATAATGTAAATGCTTCAAAGGCCGATCTTACATTTTGGTGAATATTTTCATGATCTTGACCCTCCATCAAGCCCCACAATATTGCAAGAAAAGGAAGTTGAAATTTATGAAACTATGGCCTTTTGCTTCTCCCATTTCTCTGTCTACAGTTCATATATCTAGTTCTTAGTCAAGAAGTTTCTCTTTATCATTGGAATCACTTAATTGAATCCTTCTTATGCCTGCATGTTCTCAATGAATGACTCATGGAGACACCAACAACTTTATATTCTACCTTTTTAAATCTCTCATCCGTATATGTTATACACTTGGAAAAGTTTGGTACATTGTCTTCTTCTTTGAGCAAAGAACTTCAAATCTTGTTTCATCTATGAGAGTATTTTTGGAACAGTGGAGTGATTTCTAGCTATATTTTAGTGCATTTTCAGTTACTTATTGCACTTGAAGATGAACACTTTGGTCTGTTAGATGCCATATTGAAAGATTAATCTGACTAGGAGACTTCAATGAGGGTGACACAGGAGAACAAGGAGATATTTGAGAGTGACGGATGATGGCACTACCTTTGCATACAGAGACAAGTTTTCCTAGAATATCTAAAAGTTTTGGATGTGAAGAGGATAGTCAAGAATCCAGAGATTCACATGCTAGAGATGATTTTTCAGTTGGTATCTATATGAAAAAGAAATCAGCATAATTGCCAATTGCTAGGTTAGGACAGTGGTGAAAGCAAGGGAGTAAAATCATATGGACACAAAAGCAATTGTTGACTGAATGCAGTTAAACAAAATATGTATGTTCAGCTCATGGAACATGGTATACTAACAGTGATAATGTTGCCAAGATTGTTGCAACAAGGGATTGCTTGCATGGCTTACAATGCCAACTTGAAGAGAACTATAACCCCAAATTTGAAATTCTAACTTATAATAAACAGTGTCTGAAATTTATGAATTATTGGAGATTCAAAGTCCATACAAATTAACATAAAAATTGAGCAGTTGCCCATCTTTTTTTGGCAGTTAAACAGGTCAACTAAAACTAACAAATAAGTTCACATTTAGAAATAACTTATGTAGGGGAAGATAGATGTTTGTCAACTCTTAATGGTATCAGGAATTAGATATTAAAAATCAAGTATGTTAACTTTGAAAAGGATTGAATTAAAATGCTTACAATTGGGCATCACTCTGGGACTCCAACTTGGTGATGGAAGGTGAAAGATATCTTTCTCCTTTTGATTTATATTGTCTTCTTAAAATTATGCAAGTTGTACAATTTGGTTACATCTGATACCAAAGCTAAATTGTAGCAATCTTAATGTAAATAGGTTGTTGAAATTGCCATGCCTTATGCCTTGTGGTATGGTGCTCTTAAAAATGGCTTGAAGCTCAAAGGTACATCATGCAAGGATTCTTATATGTGTCACCTAGTTTGTGCCTTTGGATACCTTTGATTATTTTAAGATTTGATTATGATTTACTAGCAGTTGTAGTGGGACGGTCTTGTGTACATAAATATTATCGTGTTTGAACTCTAATACCACCCTTAGATATAGTAGCACATGTTATTGTACCTTGAAAGCTTTACTCTGACAATGTTGTGATATTGAAGTATATATCACCTTTGGATATGGTTTCATCATGATGCCCCCATTTTAGTTTATATTATCAGATTATTATTAATGTCCAATAGGATAACAAAGCCATCATTCCAGTAATATTCTTACATTGCATTTTTCACATTTTTTTCTCATTTTCTATTTTTTAAATGCAAAGAAAAATCTTTGTAGCTTATGCCT
The DNA here is from genome assembly GCA_000441515.1 of Elaeis oleifera. Lineage (NCBI taxonomy): Eukaryota > Viridiplantae > Streptophyta > Magnoliopsida > Arecales > Arecaceae > Elaeis > Elaeis oleifera. The sequence goes on along the minus strand of KE505210.1, from coordinate 29,433 downwards.
TATGCCTCAATGCTTTAAGTCTAATACTTTGACTAAGGTTTGTGAAATTGGAATCGGGATCTATGCCGGTCGGTTGATGGTACGAGTTAGTATGGATCCGTATCGGATTGGGTTGGACCGGCACGAACCAACAAAGAAGCGAAGAAAGGAACCTGGGAGGAGGAAAGAGAGAAAAGGGAGGGGAGGAGAAGGGAGGATGGCTGGAGGAGACACCGGTGGTGGCTATAACGGGCCGCAAGCGTGCTTGGAGGGCTGTCAAGACCTCCACTTCCTCCACCAAATCTCGACCGAGAGAGGGAGAGATAGAAGGGAGAGGAAAGAAAAGAGGAGGAAGCTGATGGAGAGGCCGCTAGAGGGCCTCCGACTGGCTGTCGTGACAATCTGACGGCAAAATCGCGGCTTATAGCTCCGCGAGCATGAAATAGAGATGATTGTCCTTGTTTCATGGGATTTTTTAAAAATTCTAACCACAGTGAAGCTTCACTTGACTGAAACCGGCACATCCATTGCCGACTTCACTGTTTCTTAATTTTAAATAATTTTGAAACTGTGGAGTCGGCAAACCCATTACCGGTTTACTATTCATTATCGTTTCAAAAAAAAGACGATGAATGGGGTAGTCACCCTTGTTCTGTAGCTGTGGCTCCACCTGTGCTTTTCTGTCGTCCGGTGGCCATGCCACCCACTCGGCACCCTCCGACAGCCTCTTCATCGGTTGTTCCTCTCTCCAATATCCTCTCTCACCCTCTCTCTCTCTTGATTAAATATCATATCAGGCGACATGGAGCCACGGAGGCTTCGCAGCCCTCCGATGGGCTTGGCGGGCCACTATCGGCCCTCTGGTGGCATTGTCCCCTCTTCCCTCCCTCCTCTCTCTTTTACTCTTTCTCTCTCTCTTTCGTTCGGTGTTCCAATTTGGCTGGCCGAACCATCTCGGTTTGTAGCCGGTACGGCTTGACACATCCTAAACCATTCGGTTCGGGATGGTTCGGCGAACACTGTTCTTGACACTATAAGCATTATGCCTCAACCTTTGTGGAATATTGTTTGACATAGTTTTTGCTTTTGAGGTGAAATGAATTGTTTTAATCATCAGTGCATGTGCTTACAAAGAATAATAGATAAATTGAAGTGGTTGAGCTTTTAATAAGTTGGCACAAGTCAGTTATTTTCGTTTGCAAAGGTTTCAATGTGGAGATATAGTTGACAACTGAGGCTTCCTTTTTTATATTTGTTTAGGAACCTAAAATCTAAGCTATGCTCAAGGTTCAGCATGAATTTCTTTTGCATGCTCAATTTCAATTCTAGTTCTTTGCAATATTTGTTCAGATATATTCTGAGTTTTAAATGTATTAAGTGACCATATGGGATGTTGATCTTATATAAACAAAGACCTGTTTTTGTTTACTTACTCGACTCATTCGTTTCTAGTTGACTTATGAACTGGGTCTTAATTTCCTCAGATATTGAAGAGACATTTTCTTCACTGGTTGATGCTGCTGCTGCTAAATTAAAAGACCCTGATGTTGCTTACCTAGTTGAAGGTCCAGATATCAGTTCCGAGGAGGCATCTCATTCTATTGTTTTGCATGGAGAGGAGTTAGATTTCGACAAGCATCCCTCTAATCACAAGCCCTTAAATTCTAGTGCAGAAGCTCAAGCTTGTTCATATTTCTGTTCGAAAAATAAGTTTAAGTCAACATCTGCTGCAAGAGAGGTAAGCTAAAATTCAAGAACATTGACAACCTATGATGTTATTGCAGCAACACCACTTTTTGGGTTGCTTGGTTTACTTGTTAGAGTGTTAGTAGAAAAAATACTATATCAGTCATCAAATGTGTTATTTAGTTGGTTTACTTGTTTTCTAGCCTTCCTCCGTTTGGGGGGATTCGTTTGTCATATGCACTTTTGGAATATAACCCAGGGGCATAATTCTGCCATATATTATGTGCTTTCATTTCATTGTTCAAAATCATCAAATGTGTTGTGGGCCTGATTGATCATTCAAGGAGTGCTAAAATCAGTTTGGGAGAGGGATGAGGAGAACCGAAGCACAATTATAGTCTCTGACGTCTATAATATTGATATATTATTCTGTACCAGTACTGTCTCGTTTGATGTCCAACTAATCATTCAGAGCATATACTTCTAAGTTCTACCAGGCTGTTCTCATCCTTTTTCTTTCATGGAACATTTAGCCTTTTCTTTAGCCACCGATCCTTATCTCAGCTGGTCGGCATGCCTCTCCACTTGAGAGAGGTCCAGGGATTGAACCCTGGTGGTGTCCTCACCATATTTCTCAAAAGAAAAAAAATGTTAATATGAAGTATTTAAAACTTTCTGACTGTTTGTTTCTTAGACTGCAGATGCAATTCGAGTAACTGTCCTGTCAAATAAATCAAGAAATAATAATTCTGGTGCTCCTATTGCCGAGTATTTACCAGGTGCTGATTTTGTTGTTTCTAATCTGTCGTGATATACCTTTTGTTCAAGTAGTACAGTTATGTATACATAATATTTATCTTTAATGTTCTCAGCTGACTAATTGATGATCAACACCTGTATTCAGCATCAGAACCGGCAAGAATTGTAGTTGCGAGCTTCAAGCTAGATGTATTGTGCTATGCTTCGGAAGATTTTCCTGTGACTGCTGCTATATCTAAATTGGTTGTACCTGCATTAGTTGATCAGTTAGAAACTATGAAGAAGGCTATCATACCAGAGATTTTATCACAACATCCTCAGGTGATGTATTCCCTGTAAGTTTTATCAATAGTAGTCGATAATCTGATTAGTGAAAAATGCTTATAAATGGGATCATCTTGCTTTGTTTGCACAAACTTCCATTAGCCACATTTACCTCAGCTGGAGCATTGCTGGCATATATTAACACTTTATATGCAGTTGCAAGGTAATACTTCTTAACATTGTCCCACTAACTTGCCTGAGAGACTTGGATGGTTCTACTTCATAGGAAGTGGAAAATGCATGGGAACAATGGTGGAAACTACATGAAGGATCAAGAGTCGATGGAAACTAGTTTAATTTCTTTCTTAGAACTTGTATTTTAGTATAGGCCTTACAGAAAAAGTTGCATATGGTGCTCCACCTGTGGAATGTTTGTAGATTTTTTTTTTAAATTGTGAGTGGGTGCATAAGAGGAAATGGGGAAAAAATGAAATGTTTCTCATGTTTTAAAATCCAAGTCATTTTTAGTTGCAATCAATAAGTTAACCAGCTGTCTATTGTGGCCTTCTTCCCTGTTTGACCTTTTATACCAACTAGACCAGACAACTAGAGATTCAGTAAAATCTTCTTCTGTCCTATTCATCTTATGTCTTTCTGAATCAGGAGAAATTTGGAGGGTAGCTTCTCGGTAGCATGTGTTCAAACTTCAGAGTAACTTGGCTAGGAATTCAGCACCAATTTAAAGCTGATCATAAAACATTTGCAAACTTTGTTGATCGTATCTTAATTGACAAATCCCGTGTATTGTAAATGGGATGGGGCTTGTAGGTTGATTGGTTGCCTGGTGTATAGTTTTTATTTTTTCAATTTGCAGCGGTCTTGCTATACTTAATCAATTTCGTGTAGGGCTGAAACTGGATCGAATACTAGTATATCGATATCTATATTTTATAAAAAAATTCATATCCATATTGTTTTAAACGGATATGGATACAGTTCAGATACTAGAAGTATGGATATAAATATGGATAATTAAATTTTATGACTACAAAATCAAGGATATTACTAAATGGATGATAAATTAAGTTAATAATATGTTAATACGGTCGTATATTTTCTTAAACATTAATGAATGCTATATAAAATTATATAGGATTACAGGTGGAATCGGATATTCGGATACGTATCAGATAGTTGTCTATCCATATCCACATCCATTTTTCTTGGTCGGATATGGATATGGATACAGATATTACTCGGACGCTCAAATTTTTGTCCATATCCGGATAGATTCGGATATCCGGACAGATATTATCCATGCCACTTTCACCCCTAGTTTCGTGTCCACAAAATGGTTAGATCAGGCTTGTGGTCGATACAAATATATAATAATTGTTATCCTTTTGTGAGTACGTCCTCTATAATAATTGTTATTCTTTTTCATCCTTCTTGTATGAGATCCGGATGTTTCTATTCTACAACTGTTATCAATGCCTCTTTTCTTGTTATATGTAATTTGTGTTTACGTTTGCAGTTATGTCCATATCACTTCCTCCCCCTGGGATTTTGCATCCAATAACGGCTATTTATGAACTCAGATATGGGGAGACAGAGGTGAAACAAGGTATAGACTAGAATTTGTGCAAGTCTTGCTGGATTCCTATTACTTTAAATGCAAAAGCTACTTACAGGTTTATAACAAGTGGCTGTGTTTCCAACTTTGTAGGTGAAATTAGAAAATCTTTACACTCAAGACTGGGTTACCTTTGGATCGTCCTTTATTACGTATTGCTAATGCACTAAGTATTGGCAGTAAAAGCATCATGAGAAGCAACTCAATACCAAATGGTACTTAATTAATACCGATGATGAATCACACCATCCAGTTTCCAATAGCTGTGGTGTTTGATATTGCTTTTCAGCATATAATCTATGCTGAGGTTTCCTAAGATGTGTCTTAACTGTGGCCAACTCTTTGGATGTAATGTACAGGTTGTCCATTACTTAAAGATGTCCACACTGGAATTCCAAATAGTGGGGTTAGTTTCTGATTTACACTTTCTCTATAGTTCTACCTGTGGAGAGGGAGAAAATGATCTCAAACAAACCTTTTCCACCAGTGGATAATGCATGTACTTCGATGGTTTTTGTAGTTTCTGGAGGCATTGCATCCCTAATTGATGGTTCTTATGAATATTATCATTACCTTCTCAATGGAATGGATGACAGTGTAAGGTCTCTCTCCTGTTGTGACTTTTGCAGAGGTTGTACTGTATTTGAACTAAACTCACCCTATATTTTTCAGTTATGCATTTGACATGTTCATTTTATAATTTACATGCTATGAAAAATGTCTAGGAGTAATCGGTCAATGTTCTTTACATTTTAAGTCTATCAAGTGATTGATTCTTTTTATGTTGTACAAACTTTAATGTCCTAGATGTTTAAATATTTCTTTCCAATTCTTTCAGGTACCCAATTTGTTTAGTTATTTTGTACGTTTATGTCAAGTTGGTTTCTATCTACTAGTTCAAAATACATTGTAGCTGTGATTATGGAATCAGTAAATAAACTCTGCATGGTTACCTACCAATTTCATGTTTTTCATTATTAATCAAATTAATTAACAGGGCTGGGGATGTGCTTACCGCTCTCTACAGACTATCATATCTTGGTATCGGCTTCAGCAGTACACATCCATTGAAGTTCCCTCACACAGGTCTGTGACATTCAGAACACATAACATCTGTGTTTCCAACTTATGCTAATTTGCTTGGCAAGCTGGAACTACTGTTTTATTAACATTGCATCATTTTACTGTAATTTTCCTTTTGAGGATTATGGTTTATCAATAAGAAGGATGTCCGTTGAAAAAATTATACAATTGTATGATATGACTATCTTTATTTACCAATATTGGTTAGACTGCTTTTAATTGGTGCGATTTTTCCAGGGAAATTCAGCAGACTCTTGTTGAAATTGGTGATAAGGAACCTTCATTTGTTGGGTCACGTGAATGGATTGGAGCCATTGAGTTGAGCTTTGTTTGGATAAACTTCTGGGTGTAAGATTGCTATTTTCTTTTGAGTACTTTAATAAATTCGGTTCCAAAGAATAAGTAGATTGGTATTGAAGTAATGGTTATTGAAATTTTAGAGAACTATTCTTGTCAAAATCACATCTATGGTATAAATTTGAGAAAATATGCTTTATAAAATTTTCAAGAAATTAATAATGTATCAGACTTAGTGAAAGCATTAATGTAGGTATTAACTTTTATTGACAACTGAGAAGAAGTAATGGAGATGAAAGCACGTAAACAGTATTCACAATTGCAAGAGCACACCCGATGGTCATGTCATTATATTATTGCTAGTTAGATGCATATATGCATATCATATGTAGACTTTGACAAATAAATGATTTGTCAATAAAATCAAGTTTGATCATATACCGAGAGCTGTATTGCTTGGACTTGGTTTCACTTTTGGGATTCTGTTCCTATTCTCTTACCCTCAATTCAAGTTTCTGTTCTTTCTGTTGTCCCTGCCAAAAATTCTGGTCATCGGCATCTATTATTAACACATTCCATTTAGCTACACCAGGTTGTTTTTGGTTGCTGCTCTATTGAACATACTGGAAACATGCCTGCTGTTATTACTATGATCTTCCTAAGTATAAAGATACATATCTTAGAATACTCAGTATATCTTTATTATCTTGTATCATTGGTCTATTTTGTCTGATACAGACAAAATCAATATGGTTTGGAGCAAATTATATGTTTTTGAAACCAGATGGCTTGGGGTCAAAAAAGCATCTATCTGTTTTGTCATCTTATCTTGGTTGTTAGGTCAAAAATTTAGATTTTATGGTCGAAACAGTTGTTGAAATGAATTTCTAAAATAATTTATCTACGAAATTATTACCATTCTTGCCAAAGATCCTATGAAGTTGTAATGTCTAGATGGGACCAAAATAAAGCAAAGTATGACGCCTCCTCTTAGTGACATGTGAAGCATGTTCTGTTGCAGCACTAGATTGTAAAATTTTGGTACTTCAGCAACTATAAATATTTAAGTATTAAAAACCTGATAATTACGGAATAAACCAACACAAAAATATTCAAGCATGTTTTAGTATAATTGCATCAATACATTTTATAGATTATACAACTCCATGATATGAGATATGCTAGAATCTTATTGCTAGTGTTTAAACCATAATTCTACTAATGCAAAGTGTGTGATGGGCCATCTGAATTAAAAATTTTCGCCACTAAACGTGATAGACTATTAATTTATTTACCAGAAAATCAAAAGACATGTTTTCGAGCTTCTCTACTTATGGATTAGGTGGTCATAGAATGGACATTTTTTTATGACAAGATACAATATTTTGCAAAGTTTGGTGAACCACCCCAAACTATTTGGTTTGGGCATATCGAGCTATATTGGGGATGGACTGGCATACTTTGAGACACCAGTGAGGGGTGGGAGAGGAAGGAGAGAGAGGGAGGGAGGGAAGGGGAGAAAGGGTATAAGAAAAATATCTATGTCCTTAACAAAAAATATTAAAAATATATTTTTTATTAAGATCTATGCTTCTTATTTAAATATCCAAGTTAACTTAAGCATATAACAAAATAATGTACTGAATAGTTGTTTCAATACCTATATCCTTGTCCAATCTTTAAAAGAACAAATACTCATTCCTAATATCAAAATAAAGGATCAAACTCATTGAAAGAGTTCAACTCTCTTCCACTATTTTAAAATGATTACCAAAGAACTTCATAAGTATCCAAGGGGTAGGACACATATCTGACTCAGATACTGAGATTTTTGGAGCTGGACATGAGTGTCTAGCTAACACAGTGGATAGCAGGTATCGTCCATTTGGGTAGCTGTAATTGAATGTTATAACCCTTCTTTTTAGGTAAAGGAGAGAGATCAAATTCAGCAGTCTGGATTTTTATTTTGAAATCTTTTCTTTGATTTGAACCTGCCCAAAAATGAGACGTAATGTGGTTGATCTTATGATATCCTATTCCTTTGTACTGGCTGAAACCTTGTTGATTCTTGGCAGTTGTGCAACCTCCAGAACAAGTTACAATTGAGTTGCTATTCACCAGCTGTATGACTTCCAAGACAACTTACATATATGCATCAACAATATCCACAAACTGCAAATTTCTTTATTATTTGATAAGGAAGATTATAGTTCTTGTGGTGATTGAAGGTTTCCAGTCTCACTGCATTTCTTGCCCATCTCAAGTTAATTTTCCCTGTACTAATACCTGGATCTGATAGAAGAACATTATTAAAATCTAAATTATGGATATCTTATTACAAATGAAGATGAGAAAAACATCTGATAGTATATCCTGGATATGGTTGTTCTTGTGTAATGACCATTTGATTCATCTTCTCAAACTTACGTTGAAATCTTTCCTCCACCTCCATATAAATCTGAGTCAGAAATGAAATATTAATTTAATAACTTAAAGTTATTTTGACAAATTCAATTAAGAACTTAGCTAGGTTGTTTTGCAGAGTAGTGATATTCTCATATGTTAGGAATACTTTTGATTTATTCAATTGGTAAATAAGTGATTTGCTTATACAGGTTGGCTGCAAGATCATAAATGTGAGATCTGGGGAAGAGCTTCCAGAGAAATGCAGGGAGCTTGCCATGCATTTTGAGACACAGGGAACCCCTGTAATGATTGGTAGGTATTTCTGCATTTGGATAATGCAGGTGGTTCACAAAATAAGTCTGAATTCATGCTATCCATCAATACTTAAGACCTGTTTTACGTACAATAGCACCCTAAGCGCCCTACCTAACACCAGCCCTTCGTGCTCACGAGCTCGGTTTATATTCAGGACATGGGAATTCATATGTTTGAGACCCATATCTGAGGAATAGCACTTATTCTAAGATCCACCGTGAGTTCAGTTAATATGTTTGTTGGCCAATCATACCCTGTTTCTTTCTTACCAGCTTCTGTAGAAAGTAATCACAGTGTGAGAAAATAGGCAGACCTGTAGAGCATAATGATCATAGATTTGTCCATGGTCATACTGACTTAAAATATATTTAAGATCCTCACTGTTGATGCCTGCCAAAACATGGCTAGGGAGTAGTATGGTCATGTTTAACCTACATTTATAGAAAAATGTTCTTGATATATTTTATCATGGTTTGCAGGTGGTGGTGTCTTGGCATATACTCTATTGGGAGTTGATTACAATGAGGTGAGTGGGGATTGTGCCTTTCTGATTCTCGATCCTCACTACACAGGTAATGATGATTTGAAAAGATTGTTAATGGTGGATGGTGTGGGTGGAAGAAGGCTGTTGATAGCAAAGGCCGAAGTTTCTTCTTGAAGGATAAGTTCTACAATCTTCTGCTTCCCCAAAGGCCTAACATGGTGTGAGAGATCATGTGAAATATTGGGGTGATTAAATAATAAAAAAAAGGATACATGTAGAAGAGGATAAAGAAAAGAAACATGCACTCTTGCTGCACAACCACAACAGCCCCAACCACCCCAATAAAAGGAGGGAAAAAAGACTAGTTTGTATTGGTAGCGAGGATATCAAGGAGACCAAGAGTTTTCTACATTACAGATGCTCATCTCAAGCCAACTTCTGTTTGGATTTTTTACCTTTCAAGTCACATGTCATTGTGTTGGAACTCTCAGTAAGAACATGATTTAATGTCTTCTTGAGGGCACAACAGAAGTTAGTCATATGTTCATCAGTGGTAGAAGCAGGCAACAAGTGATCTCGTCAACCAACCTTTTCTGACCCTGAACGTGGGATTATTCTTTTGACCATCTCATGCACATCCGTATGCAGCTTAACTGACATGAAGTTATGAGAACTTTTGTAGCTGTTTTAAACTTTATTTTCTTTTGCTGATGATGTATCGTTATCCACTTCACTGGAGAACTATATCTTGGAGTCATTTTAGCATGGAGGGCTGGGGGTACTCTTTCTGGTGATGTAGTAGTTGTTTTTTTTTTGTTTTTTTGACCCAGCACTTTTCTGCATGCTGGACTTTTCGTCTTTCCTTTTTGTGAGATATGAAACAGCTTGGAATTCCACCTTTACCTCTAAAAGAAAGATATGATGTGACCAGTACCTAACAAGGACTTGGAAAAAAAACTGCCTTAAGTTCATTTTTCACCGTAAGGGTGTTCCTGGATGGGAGTCGTCTTTAATTGGCTGGGATCATCAAGCATTAGTCTTTAATTGGAGTGGTTCTAATGTCATCATTGCATGGGGTCTCAATCTGTTTCAAGGCATGGTAGGTGTTATTTGGAATCTGTAGTGATTGAAGGATTTCTGATCCCATCCTCGGCTTTAAAATGATTCCTTGTCAACTTGGTGAAAAAAATAGTTTCCCTGTCATGTTATCTGACATAAGCCCCTTTGGATGCTTTGCAATTCCATACAACGGCACTGTGCTACAGGATGGTTGTCGCATTACTTGCAGAGAATTGTCTCAAAAATGTTGATGAAGAAATTAGGAAGGTTGATGATCTTGATATCCCCAGAATTATTGGATGCCACAGAATAAACCGAAAAGTTACAATATTTCATGTCAACTTGTTTAACAACTTACTCTAATAAAGAAAGCTAATCTTAGGGACATCTGACAATCAGGGTTTGTGAGGCTGGGAAGGTGAGAAAGGACTCAAGTATTGCAACAACTAATGCTGTCAAACCTGTGAATTAGAAAGGGAAGTGGAATGGAGTTCTGGGAATCAGTTTGGGGCATGTGTTCTTATTTTCTTGGTTTAATGTCTTTGAGCAATACTAGAGAGGAAACATTGGATTCTCTCAGGAGCAGCAAGTCTGAGGAGTGAATTGACTCCAGGTGATGAAGACAAAGAATCCACTTGTAGTAGCTTTTCTCAAATTGAGACAGGTTGGGTCCACGGTGCATCAGAAACTTTATTTCTGCTTTGAGCTTGAGTAGGATAAAAGTGATATCCTTCACTGGTGCCTGCAAATGCGTGTTACATCAGAAGCACATTGTTCCCATGAGTTGTAATGGAGCAGACAGCAATAAAGTTCAAGGTGAAGAGCAAAGTACTTTATATGCATTTGCAGTTAATAAATGCAAATCTGTAGCTATTCAACTGGCAGAGTTGCTTTCCTGTCTTTTTTTTTCTTTCTTTTCTTTTTT
>KE505209.1:432350-451897 GCA_000441515.1 Elaeis oleifera | reverse complement strand
TTGCAACTTAGGCCCAGCCTTTACAACAAAGTCTAGGGCCCGTACAAAGATAGATAGGTTAGCCTTTGTTTGTTAACTTCCAAAATTGGAGAATTTATTGTCAGGGGCTTAGACTGCTAAGCGATTCCTGAGATGGTAACTAGGGTTCAATTCTAGGTAGCATTGGCTCTTGCAAGATTAGTTTGTTTCAGCATAAAAGCTCATATCTGTATCATTCTATTATAATATTAATATATATTATAATATGATAAATTTAATATATTAAGTATCCGTATGGTACAATATGGGATTCTCATTCAATAGGATATGATGTGTCCAGTATAGTATAATATTAGTCGATACGGCAAATCTTGGGCTCTTGCTTCAACCTCCAATTAGCAAGGGGATGATTCCGTGAGCTCTAACTTTGCATGGGACCTAGAGTCTATTCTAAATGGGGTAGTGTAAGTGGCCTCTCTTGTGGGGCTAGAGAAAGAGAGAGAGATAGAGAGGGCAAGAAAGATAGAGGAGGAGAAACAGAATCGATATGACAAAGCGGCACAAGCATACAAAGATGGAGAGGGACGCAGAGAGGGGTAAGGAAGAGAGAGAGCAGTCGTGTTTGAATGATTATAAAAATTGCAACAATAAGATGGGAGCAGCGTATATCAATTTGTTGGTTTAGGAGTAAATAAATCTAATATTTCATCTCATAATATGGAGGGAAAGAATTAAAGCCTCTCCTAATAAAATAGTAGAGATTTCCACAAAATTTCATACTTGGATTCTAGAACTATAGCTAGAGAATATGCTTGTTTGGATACAATATAAGACAATTAGCTTATTTGGAGACGGCAGACCATTTGTTTATAGCTTGCAACTTTGCCAAGTAAATCTGGGATCGAATTGGACGCAAGCTTAACATCCAGTTTAACTCCAACACAATCACCAAACTTTGGAGAGGGCGGAGACAACACTGCCTAACAAACATCATCGTGGTGATTGTGTGCTGGACGCTGTGGAAGGAAGGAACAGAAGACTATTCCATTCTGAAGCCTACCTCCCGAACGTTATTTACACCCACTTCGTTTCTTCATTACAAGAGTGGACGTTTTGTTGTTCAGACAAAAACACAAACATGGCCTTCACAATGCACCAACGTTGTTAAAAAGCGGAGGCATCAGCTAAAGCAAAGGAGAAGGATGTTTGTCTGACGGAAAGTCTATGTAACTTAAAGCTCTCATGGGGTGTTTTAGTATTGATATTCCATAAAAATACTCTGCATGTAAATCTCACATCCCAATAAAGACTCGGTGGAACACCCTCCATTTCATCAAAAAAAAATATTAGATAATTAGAGGAATTTTGTCTCTTGATGTTATCATGCATTAGGTCAAGAAATTAAGACCTTCCAATGCCCATCAAGTCAAAAATGCCTGCTAATCTGCTCCAAACTAAGTCAAGCCAGTCAAGCTAATTGGTTATTAGTTTGCCCAAGGATACCTTCAATATTTAGAAGGAAGTATGATGTGCTGGAAGCCTCGAACAATACAACTAGAATTTTGTTTGGAGAGAATTGCCTGAACTATATTGTTCGGAGTGATGTCCTAATTTTATTTCCTTAGAGTTTGTTTGGTTGTAATAATATATAGAAAAAAAAGGTAAATTTTCATGGAAAGGGAAACTAAGTTTCCAAATATTTTGACTTTCTATTGAAACAAAATATAAAAAACTAGATTCTTCAAGAAAATAAGTTTTTCTCAAGCAATTTTAATTTGGACAAAACAAGTCTTTAAAGGTGAATGTAACAGTTCAACAACCTCTATAAAATTATTTAGAACTTACCAACTTGACAAATTATATGAAACTTACCTCATAATGTTATTCATGTTAAGTGATTAATACTATCACATGAAAATAAATAACAAGGCACTGCATGTGCATGGCACAAGCAAATTACTGGTGTGAGTATTTATGCACATAGTAGTAGTACACAAGTGGATTATAAGATGCAAAGGGTGCAAAAAAAAGGTACTTTACACCTACCAGCAAATCTAAAATTGGTAGTCAAAAACTAAATATCATAATCCATTAGATGTGATCTAGAAGGCATAAAATATTTAAATACAAAAAGAAATGATTTGGAGGCTTGTCGCTCGTGCATAAAGAACCTAAATATATAGTTGTAATGGAATGTCATAATGTATTGATTTTAGGGTGACTTGATGCATAGGTAGAGATCTCCTCTTCATATTTTTCGTATATAAAGATATTTTGTCTCTAGATCATATTTAATGATTTATATTTTATTTTTTGACTATCAAAATTGAATTTGGTGATCGGTGCAATGTATTTTCTTTATATCCTGTGTATAAGTGTATTATAACCACACCTATGTGGGTGATAGGTGTAAAGTCCTTTTCAATACCTATGTGCGATGCAGCAACATCCTATATCTATACATATTTATGTATTTATATATGTATGTATTTATGTATGTATGTATGTAATCTTTATAAAAATGAAATAGTTTGTCTAGTCTTTTTGGCTCCCCAAGCCAATGAAAACTACAAGGTCATTCCTTGAAACATTTTTGTCAATAATATAGACATAACAACAAACATCTTCTATTATATTAGTAATGCTAAAATACACAATGAAGCTTTTAAATTAAGTATCGATCTTATTCATCATTATCTAATGTACATTATAATTATAAGAGCCATGTGGGTTTATATTTAGTCCTACATCAGCTATATACAAATAAATCTGGATACTTATATAACGTCAAAAATTTAAATAATATCTTTCAACTAATTTTTATGAAGCACATTAGTCATTATAAATATTATCCAAGCAAACCCGACGCATGATCTATATAAATTAGAAGACACTATAACACAAGCTCATTTAGATTAATCAGAAACTGATCATAATATTTATGACTAATCTTATGGTACTTATGATTGAATTTGAATGAATATAGACCTTTAACTTAATGAGAATGCTAGAACGGAGTATGTGAGGATAGAACTAGTACGAGCGTGCAATTTATCCCATATTGCTATACATCAGATGGATCTTAAATATTTATGTTAAATCATAAATTTAATAATATTTTAACTAATCCTTTTATATGAGATCCTGAATCATTATAATAATACTCTTGGATATAACCACAGTCACTAACTTCAAAATATACCTCACAATCAATGTTCCCTGCAAAGAGCATCTGGCCGATTGGGTGCAGTAACCAACCCAAAAGGTGTGAATGAATTACTAATTTGAAATTCTTAAATCTTCGAATAAAAGAAGAAAGATATGTCATTGAACCACTATGAGGGTAAGACTCAAGCCCGACTTCCTTTCTCTTTTCGCTTGCTTACGTGCCATTTGGTACTCAAACTTTCGAATATTAGAAACCCAGTTTTATAGGATGAAATCTGCACTTAATTGAAATTCTACCTTTTTTTCCAACATGAATTAGCAAATTCATTCAACAAAAACTGAGAGTAAATCCTGACCATGCGTCAATTCAAACACCTTAAAATCCAAGCACTAGTAGGAAAATGTTTTCTCTTAGTAATCAATCAACATGAGAAAGCTACTCGCTAAGTGTGCAGCGTAATTGGGACATTTCAATACATGACATTCTATCCCAGATTTAGCAATAGAAGTTGTAAATTTAGGGTGCGTTTGATTAGCCTTAAAAAATATTTTTATTTTAATTTTAAAAATAAAATCAAAAATAGTATTTGATGACAATTCAAAAATCAAAATCAAATCAAAAATCAAAATATTACTTCATGTGAAAATAATTTTTTTTACTTCTAAATTACTTTACTCCTTTCCGACTTACCCCAACTCGCCCCAGCCCCTCCCCTCCCCCTCCCTTTGGCTCTCTGCCTTCCGCGCCACTGCCGCCTCTGGTTGTGCCGACCTCATCTCCCTCCTCGCCGGATCCAACCCCGATCTGACTTGGGCCGGTGCCGTCGGATCCGACAGCTGAATGCCCATCCACACTGCGGCGGCGAGGGTGAATCTCAATGCCATTCACCACTGCATCACCTCCAACGGTGGTGATCCCGACCGGGCCGACTCCCACGGATGGATCTCACTCCACTGCATCGCTGCCAGCAGATACCTGGATGTCGTCGAGTTTCTGATCGATCGATCCACCTATGACACTCGGCTTGCGCGAATAAAGACGGACGGAAGATGCCATTCAACCTCGCCATCGAGTAGGACCACATGGGGCTCTACGATGTACTCGGACTAAGCGACACGCTCCACCGAATGGCACATGACGGCGACGTCAACGACATGCGAAGCTGCCTGATGCGGGGAGCAGCAGTGGATAGGAGGGACCAGAATGGGTGGATGGCACTCCATCGGACGACATTCAAGAGACGGATCGAGATGATAAGGACGCTGATTGACGGTAGAATGCAACTAGATACGATGGACTAAAAGAATTTCTTGGATAAAATATTCGTGCCGTTGAAAGAACTTCTTTAACTTCTTCACTTTCTATCTGATAAGACGAGGGTGATAGCTAGCTAGCAAACATACTTTTATTTTTATTTTGTTCGATAGCAAATATTAAAAAATAAAAATATTTTTTAAAAATAATAATTAAAATTAAAAAAATAACCAAACGCACCTTTGGCAAGTGATGCAATAAATAGATTTTGACACGAATGAGCATATAAACTGAAAGGTTAGGAAATGAACAAGCAATTTTACTCCTATACGATCCAGCGGCAGCCAGAAGAGGTCATAAAATAACCACCAAGGAAATAAAGTTCAAAGAGTTGCCTTACTACGGAATGGCAAATAGTCTGAAAATGGTAAAAAAACAGTTTTAAGTTCGAATACTCATTTGATGAACTTTAAATTGTAATCTAAACAACACGTAATGTGATGTTTCTTGCAGCAGAAACATCTTATGCGCAAATTCAAAATTAATATATGGATATAAGCTTCTCAATGCAGGTTAAATAAAGGAACAGGCCATTAGCAAAGGAGCAATAACTGACAATATCTGGATATAAAAAGCCGCTTTCCAAGGAAAACCTACTAACCCTGCAAGAAGCAGAAGCAATAAACAAATCATGCTATAAATTCCAGTATATAACCCATCCTGAAAATTTCGGAGATAATCTTGAGTGTCAAACACATACTGCAATTAATTAAGCCATAATTGTACTGCTTCATGTTTTCAAATCTTTCTAAATTTTCATGCTTAAAAAACAAAAAGAAAGAAAGAAAGAAAGTATATGTGCACAAATTACAATGTATGACTAGATGAAATCACAAAAGTTTCAAATCTTTCTTCGCACGCAATATTTTTTAAACTTCTAAAACCATTGTCAAAAACTGAAAATATAAGATTAATACAAGATGGAAAGGTGTCAAGAAGCAACAAAAAAATCACAAGTTAGCCAGATTATGTAATATCTACCACCCTCTGCGGAGTACTTGTTTCTAAATTATGGGCAAAAATGTTAAAATTTCCCATACAACATATTCAATAAGCTTCATGGATGAACTTTTAACATGTAAAGAGCCATGTATAAAGATAGTCAGACTAAGTGATCAACGGAAAAAGAAATAAACAACTGTAAGTGGTTGGTTGTTTCTTTGTTTTTTCCTTTTTCCTTCTTGTTTTTTCCCAGAGAACTAGCATGGGAAGAAGCTTAGCACAAATCAGGTGAGTGCAGGATTCTGACCCACATCACTCATATTGAATAACCAGTGGCTTTAACAACTGAGCTAGTTGGTATCCTCATGATGTTCACAGTTTGAAACAATGCCAGGTGCCATCTGAATCGTAGCATGCTTACAATAAATTGTTCTGTATAGGAAAACTATAATTCAAAACTAGCAGAGTAGATGTTTTAGGTTCTACAGATATATGGTATCTTCCCTTGTTAGGGTCATGCAAACCAAACACCGTACTATTAATTTCTTCAACTAAAACAGTGGGAACAGAATATTTAATTTCATTCACCTCCAAGTGTCAAGCAAGCTAAATCTAATCCATTCCTTCATGGCACCTCTGAAGTTTTTAAGGATTTTGCTGTTCACTTGACGTACAAAGCTCCTGGGAAGGATTGGCATCAGATCTAATGTCAGAATCACCATCAGATGTTTCGGTAACCTTTTCTTCTTGCATCTCAGCATCGGTGTTTGTGGTATTTTCATCAGCCTCTGCATCAGTCATTTCTTCATCACCATCACCTGCCACAGTTTCAACTCCATTTGGGACTGGATCAGTTTGACCGCTGGGCACCTCGCTTGCCTTATCAGGTTCATCTGGTTTCTGGACCACTTCGGTGGGGTATGGGTCAGTGCACATGGTGAGGGTAGATGTCACCAGCAAATTCTGCATTAGAAAGAAGATGAGTACAGTCCAGATTTTTAATTAAATAAATGAATTTTAAGTGGGAAATTCAACAATGGTACAACATTAAACTACTCAGATAACAATATCACAAGCATTTTATTCAAATAAGAACAGATAATTTCTCATGCTCAAAATGATTGAAAAAAATGAGGGGAAGTAGAATTTTGACATTCAGGTGAGGGCGAAAAGGGTAGAACAAGCAGGCCTTATGTTTCAGAAGGTAAACATGTGACATACTTGTAATATTGACACATCAAACATGCTGAGTATACAAAATTTAATTTCCATTTACAAGTTTGGGTATCATTCCAAGCCCATGTGTTCCAAGTGGCAAATAATACAGCACATTTCCTGCACCATGCCAGCTCAAGTGATATGAATGTGACTGCCATACCTAGGATGCTGGTAAATTACAAATGCAATCAAATTTTCATCAGAACACATGAGAAACTCCTAACTTCAAGCCCATGAATATTTTGTTCTTAAAAACCAGTCAAGAACTCTAAATCAAGAATATCTGAATCATAGTACATTCTCTAATTTTATGTTTCTGTAGCTCACTAAAATGCTTGTGAGATACAAACACAACAACACCTCTTCATTTGACATTATTAGTAGAGCAAAGGAAGTGATTGTCAATAACTTTTTTAAATTTCTGAGCAAAGGGAGAGAACCCACACAAGGGAAGTTATCTAAGTCAAACACTTGGGACGCACCACCCAAGACTCAAACCCACAACCTCTCCAAACCAGAGGGGTGACTCCTAGGAAATTGGCCAATTCAAGACTAACCATGAACATTAAACTGCTAAATCTATTTCAGCTGCCACAAATTCCATGAGTTACTGAAAAGTTCAGATTTAAATTAAAATTGATATGTAAAGAAGGGATAATGTTCAAATTTATCTAACAAATTAGCAAATGTTTACAAGTTACAAGCAGCTAGATGTACCTGTAGAGTCTATAAAGTACAAATAAAAACTTTTCCAGAACTATTGTGCATGTATCAACCTGCCAAAAGAGCTTCTGTTTAACAAACCTTTTCCAAGGCCAATGCAAGCTTCGAGAGATTTGTATATGTGCCTTTTGGGTTCAGAAGAATCTGTTCAAAAAAATCAATTATATAGGATGACAAATAACAAATGTTTGAAAAAATTGTTGCTGAGTACTTCTGGAGGATCACTTATTTAGGAATGCGAGTTATTGAGGAGAAAGTTAAAATCAGCATAAAGAGCATTAAAATAAGAAATGTTTCTCAAAAAGCAGAAAGAATCATGATAATTGAGGTCAGAAGTCAAATTACCTCGCAGAGTCTTTGCAGCGTAAATGGAGGACCTTCCACAAAACTTAATAGAGCTGCAAGCAAATGTTAAGAGCAGTCAAGACCCCAATAGGAAGCTAATATTATAAGGTGAATGTAGATGACTGGAATATCAGAATAAATACCATGATGCATCAAGATATATCAACGATTGGCACTCGGCCAGCATATAGTGATTCATTGTAATATTCAGACACAGGTTAAATAAGGGGTTTGATGAGCAAAGTGAAGATTGTAAAGTATGTAGACTTCAATATCTGATGGTATCCAGAAAATCTGTTTTCTGTGGTTTTAGAATATATCTTAGATGATATAAAGTCTTATTATATTACCAAGGACATATATTCAAGTGGTATGATAGTCATTCTAAGTACTCTATCTCCAAGAAGGATATGTATTTGATATAAGAGGTCCTAGGTCTAATGATCTTGTGAATTTAGCAGTAATGTGCCAAGGGTACATTTAAGACCTAGGCTAAGAACATTACAAAGAGAAAGGGGCCCCTTGTCCTAATCAGCCAATATGGTTTTACTACAAGTTGCTCAGTAAATCCCTGAATATAAGGCAGAGCACAAAAAGAGGCAGACTGCATTTTTAATGTTATATCAAATTTCAGAAGCATAATAAAACATTAAATTGGAAATGTAATCCAGGAGGCTGGGAGAAGCATGCAAGCATGTCACAAGATGAAGCAGAACAGTTCTATGCAAGGACCATATACCAGCTTTTAAGCTCTACCACAAAGTACACAACTTGTTAATAAAATCTAAAATTCAATCTTAAGCCTTAAATAGCTTCCACTACTTAAGAAGCTTCAAACGAACAGAGTTGAATAGGTTCAAACGTATACACGTAATGTATGATCAAATGAAATCATTAACGATCACTTATTCCATGGTGATGATTTTTACAGTTTAAAGTGTGAAGTCCATTTGACTTCTTCCTTCCAATTACTGATGATGTGAGAACAACAAGAGATGGACTACAAATGCATAGGTGGACCTAGACAAGGTTTAGGCCAAGAATCACCTCGCTATCTTGTTGCAGAAATGTTTAGGCCTTTAGATGAGATACAACAAAGAAAAGTTTCTAAAGAGAACTTGTACTTGGAAGTAGTCTTATAACTTGTACTTGGAAAAGTTCCCGACTAGGATTCCTTTGGGTCCTATAAATTGCAGGGAGCATAAGTCTTTAGGTGATACAACAACTATGATGCCAAAAGCAAGAGCATAAAATTGTTTAGCTAAGGGAAAAACAAAGAAACCTCACTCACATATCTTGTACATAGTAAAGTGAAACTCAAAGGCTGATGTAGAAGAGTTTAGGAAAAAAATGCATCCTCATCGTTAGAAGTTCGATCACCTCCCTTCACATTCATGTAAGAAAGAGGTTCACTTTTTCTTTCAATTTAATGCGGTGGTTCCTCTAAAAAGTTTAATTTACAATGGGCAAGTGTCAAAAAAAGGGACGAACCAACTAAAACACAATGGCTCTTCTGGAAAGTTTGTTGGTTGATGTGTTGATCAGGGAACAACAGGCTCACTCTCTCTTGATTTCATATTTAATGTTTCCTATGCACCTTTCAATCATTTGTTTGCAATTAGTTGCCCATAATAGTTTTTTTATATATGAACTCCTTATACACTAGGTTGTTTGTTCTATATGCACTTAACAGTTTTTGTATTGTTCGAGTCGGTCGGTACCATACCAATCCGATAGGAAACTAGTACCACCATCGGTATCGGTATTTGAATCATTGAACTTCACTATGCTAAAGCATTCCCAAACATCTTGGGCTATAGCATATGCAAGAAACAAAGCTTTAATTGATGCCATATTAATTTTTATTGATCTCATATCATCACATGTCTTCTCATATTAACATGATGGAAAGCAGTGACCTTGAAACAAAATGGAATAGAGATCAATTCAAGGCAAAAAACAAAGAATAACAAAGCAAGATCCTCGATCTGATACCAAATTGATGTAGGATCAATTAGGGATGGCCTACAAAGGCCCAACCGGCCATGAAAAGGATTAGACAAAAATTTAGGTCAAGAAATCACCTTGCAGTCCTCTTACATAAAACAAGGCAAAAAAGGTGCTTTGTGGTGGTTAAAAAATTCAATCATGCAGAAAATGAGGTATTGGTCTAACAAACAAGTTTCTGAAAAAAAAAATTGTCAATTAGTTGTGATCCCTAGTAGTCCTATAACAGAAATTCAGATAACAGGTTTGATATTTATATAGGAAACAAGGGTCAAGTAAGGTTTATCAGAGCAAAACATGAAAAATATTAGTAGAGATCAAAGTAATAGAAGAAAAATCAAGGAGAGGAGGGGGACAGAAAGATAATAAGGACCAAACCTGGCTTAAATAAATCCATTTTCTTCAAACAAATTGCTTATAGTGAATTTTGATCAAGCTAAAATAGGCCTTTCAATAAACTCTTCATGAATTCATCCACAAGCATGCTATAACTCTTGAAAAACCAGTAATCAATCTCTACATGGATGCCCAAGATCTTTCATAAGGATGGAAAATTCGGAAACTCACATAATTTCATGTAGAAAGATGCCTAAAATGGCTAAAACTCAAATTTAACAACATTATGACTTATCCATCTTGACATATACCAAAAAGTAGGAAACCTTCACATCAATCCTACTTCAAACAGGACTCTAAAACATACTTCAAAAATAACCTAAAAGAAGTTCCAGAAATACAATAAACATACGATTAACTAATTTTTTGATCTCCATCAAATAAGAGCAGCAAAGGCATTAAGGAATTATTCAGCTCTAATTTGACCAGGAGCTTAGAAATTTCCAACAAATTGATTGTAAATTTAGAAGGGGAATAACCGATGAAGGGTTCTGAGTCTAGCCATGGATAGCACTAGGCAGCATCACAACATTCCAATATAAACTCTTGAGTTCCACAAGCATCTCCATCTCAAATTATCTTACAAGAATCCCACTTAATACTTGCAAAAGAAGGTATATCAGTGTTTTAGAATGTGATTACATCTGCAAGTTCAATCATGTTGCCTGTGCCATTACTATATGCAGCCATACCAAATATGGATTGAAAAGGCAGCCTATTCAGCATCAAGAGGGCATATAAGAAACCCGCTTAGCATTGTGGGGCCAAATGTCGCCCACTCTTCCATGGGTTCGTGTATATGAAGCAGATTTAAGCTAATGGGTAAGTGGAATGCGGATTTTGGGCAGGCTGGATGTGGATACTGAAAAGTTATTAATTTGTCATAATATAAATATCACTATTATGTATTCACTAGGAAGCACTAATTGCTAGTCCTTATTATTGAAATTTTGTTACAAAAATATTATCATTATTATTACTGCAACATATTTATTATTTAAATAATTAAAGATACTAACCACATGTGCAGCCACATATGCAGCAGCACACCCCATATGTTCTATGTGGTCCCTTGACCACTTTTACCACAGCCACCTTTTAAACACCAAGCGAATAGTATCCTCCATCCTTGCTTCCCAGATCCAAAAAGGAGAGAAGAAACCAATATGCTCTCCCATGTTTTTCACTTTTCCACATGCTATTGAAGCCCAAATCAACAAAAGGGAGAGAGAGTAGAAAATGATCCAGATTTCCCATGGGTTTAGATAACTCCCATCTTTAAATAGAAAGACACTGTACTGGTTAAATGCTTATTCTTTTAGGGTAGAGAAACAAGAGAATACACATCTTCAATATTAGAAGTATACTTATCAGGTTATATTAAAACTAGAAAAGCTCAATGCATAAATAAAATTAACATAATTGATCACAACAATCCTCACTCCTCACAAGTCAGCACATGCCAAAATTCTATTGAATATATATAGTTCCCAATTGAAGACTGATAAGATTCAGTGTCATGACTTAATCATGGGGCTCAATGTGCTGGTTCTAACTTTCTTAGTTATTAGTGCTGTTTGGGCTACATTTCATTTCACTTGTCATCCTGCCTGTTTTGAGCAAACCTTTTCTTGTAGTTTTTCTCCTGTCCCTTCAAGGTTTCAGTACCTTTATTGCCTTTGTACAACTTGCTAAGCAAGCTTCCTCGCTTGCAATTTTACCAACTGATTTTGAATTCAGAAATCTCACAATTGCAAGAAAGAGATGAAAAGGACTCAAAATGCATGGCTTCATATGCCAACTGACTACAGGAATGAGCGAAGAACTTATTCATGAGGAATGATAACAGATTTACGATAATTTAGTAGGCAATTCATTAAGCACAACTTTAAGAAGAAGCTTATGAATGAAGAAGAATAGCAGATTTTAGTTAAAAAGCAAAAAGAAGATCAAAAACAGTATAATCATAGTAAATCAGACACATAGATCCACAATGATGAGCATATTTTCAAGATTTCATTTGGAGGGTTGATATCATGTTAAAGTGGGTCTTTTAATCATTCCAAATTATGAAGCAAATCCATGCATATGAGAAACAGAACTTTTTTAAAAGGTAAGCAAACATCAAACAGAAAAGAAACTAATCCTTGAAATTTAGACTACCATTACAATTCTCAAAGAGTAAGACATTTAAATTTTTCAACAAATGAATTTGATATGCCTCATTCGAGGATGCTTGTCAAATTGAATGTTCCTCAAAACAAATATTCAAAGAACATTGATGGATCTGCCGTGGTTGCAAACTCCCCCATCTATCATCCCCTTTTCCCCTCTTTTCCTCTCTCACCATTTTTCTATGGTCTTCTTCCCTTCTAAAAGGCACTCACCTTAAAACTGTTTATTATCCACTGTATTTCTTAGACAGGTGATGCACACTGAATTAGGCATGGTAGTGGGGAGTAAGCAGTAAAGCTTTTTCCAAAGTGATCGTATCACATTTAAAGACCAAACCACTATACATAATGAAAGGAGAGCATGGTTGTTTTGTAACATATACAGAGGTTCTATCATGAAACCACTCACGTTTTTCAAGCCACCTATGCCCCTTCGACCATTTTTCTTTCTTCCCCTCATAATAGCAACGCTTCCTCTTTACTACACATTAAAGCACCAAGTATTGATGGGCTGATGAAGTAACATGGATAATAATCATCTTGGACATGTTGGGATATGAATATAGATTGGCTGGTATGGCTGTTTGCTAGTGTTTGAGAAATTATCAGGAAAATGTGTGTTTGCATGGCTTCTAGAGTCATTGATGCTCATTGGTTGATGAAATGCTTCTATTTATATTCTGCATGGAAGTCAACTGACCTGTGCTTATTGCATGATGAAATTCCACATGAATTTTTGTCATATATTATTTGGAACTATTTGATTCGCATTGATCAAATGCACTGACTTGTAATGCATGAATGCAATCAATGCTACATGGGATGATAAAGTAACTTGATATACACAGGACTTTCACCTTATCCTTTGTTTTTCTTCTACTTTTGGGTTGGCCATCTTATCCTTTGTTTAAGACTTAACATTTGGCATTATGCAAGTTTAGATATGTAAGTTAGGTATAACAGCTATAATTTAGATTGTATAAGGTCTGGAAAACCAGTACCAGGAACCATACTGGTATGTTACAGGTTTGGCATGGTACTATCATAGCATCTCGTACCGAGAGGCAGGCTCTTGATACATTTTTCTCACTCCCAACCATGGCACTGCCAGAAACCAGGCAATACAGGGGGGTTCTACTTGGGTTGGACTGGCAAGGAGTGGTTCAGCTCATATACGAAACCAAACCTGCGAACGATATCAGTACCTTACATTTATGATATGGTACAATTGATATGGCATGGTACGACAGACCTTGGCTTTGTAGGTTACTTTTCACAATTATGATTTGTAAGTTGAAGTTCAGCTTACATTGCACGATATGTTCTTGACAACATAGGTTGTAGAAGTATGTGCTAACACCTCCTTAGTACTCTCCATATGTATTTAACCGCAACTTAAGCTTTGCAACCAAGACTTCAGCACATTGGGCTGGGTCAAGATAATCCTTGATATGACCATTCCCAAATGGATCTAAAATGTTTTTCAGCTTATGAATTAGGTATGCATAAAAAATTATAGCATAAAAGAAAACTATATCAAATTCGGGTCATGCTTGTCTTGGTTAGTACCTTGTCAGGTTGAGGCTTGCAAGAGAGAGATGAGAAAAACTAGCAAAGAACATATTTCCTCCCTTTATCAATTCAATCTTTCATTTGCCAAGTTAATAAATAATTATTGGTATATACCTAAAATATACTTTGTCAATTATGAACATGAGTTGGTGTAACTATAACTCTATAAGTATATCAAAAGTGCAAAGAAAACAAAGGAAAGAGTTTCTAAACAAAAGGCTAAGGAACAAAAGTAGCTTTAGCAGCTTGGAGTTAACTAATGAACAATTTCTTGAAATAACCAAAAATGTTTGTGACTAATATCAATTATGTGTTCTCAAATATATTATGTTTGTAGTTATAATTGCTTTATCTATGATTTTTTTTTTTACATAACATTTCCAATACTTTTTGTCTAGCACGTTCAGATGCATGTGCAGTATAACTATTTTAATGAAAGATACAATACTACTGAGTATAGTTGCACAAGTTTTCTACATCATGACCATTAACCTTGCTCTAAATTAGCAGTCAAATGTTTCATGAAGAACTATATCAATACTTAAAAGTGCACGAAAGAATTCATTGAATTAGGGCAAAAGATAAAACAGAACTAAGTAGCTTAAAAGTGCATGATCAACAGCCAGAGTACCACCTATAAACTGGAGCCAACTTTGTGGCTTCAGATGAATAACCAGAACCTAATGCTTCAAGAGAATCTAGCTTAGTCTCATTAGATAGGCCAAACAGGTATCCGGAAGGTAATCATTTCAGCATTCTGTCTCAGTTTGGAAGGCTGAAAGAGCAAAACATTGTACATGAAACACTTTGTTTTGGATGAGAATTCTAACCAAGCTCTGTAAGACCAAGTTTGAATAAGAGTGTGGCTATATAACTCATCTGTAACTTAGCTAAATAATTGAATAAAATGTTTGCAGTTTGCTTTTATTTACAAACACTAGTATCCAGGCCTGACCGGTCAAAATAGAAGACCAAAAAAGGATGACTCATGAGTCCATGACACAAGGCTGGTTGACTGATATACTGGATAAATTTCGAGCTCAAAAGCTTATGTTAACAAGGAAAAAGTTGGAAAGTTTCAAGCCTTCGATTTTATATAAACATTAGATCAAAACTTGAAATATTGAAAATATAGCTAAAAAACAAACGTGCAAAAGCTCAACTGCAGAAACTAACATCAAATAATCATCTGATATATGCAGATATTACAAAATGTCTAACATTACGAGGTGATTGCATGGTGGAATGCCCAACTGCCATGCCCAATGGACTTAAAGAACAGAATGACAAGAATGGCAGTCCAATTTTCTTGCACTGCAATGATACAGAAGACCCAAAATGTCATCTGTTGCTTACTCCTTTCACTGACAACTGTTTACCCATTTCGACACCAAAAAAACAAAAAAAAGGTACATACTTCACAGATCAATGGCTTAAGGATGCATTTTCTCCAAATTACCTTCATCCAGTCGTTTTACTAACTCTGGATATGTTTCGCCTGATAAAGAACTCTGCTGTGACTCAACACCACTGACCATTTGGGCTTCAGGGTATTCTGCCAAAACCTTCATACAATTTATTTTAAGGCAAGGATTAGAAACATCTAAATTGACATAGATCCTTTGTTTAGCAGGAATAACTAATAAGTAACTTAAAATCTAAAATTATCTTAGCATATTGTATCAACAGAAGTGAAACATCTAAGCGTACCTCCCCATACCTGCTTTAGCCGAAATGATAGCAAGCTTTTCAGCATGTCCCAATCATGCCTGGATTGTAATTTGAAAAGCATAAGCAATTGAATATAAGCAATGTCAAAATATGAGTCTATGCTTCAATTTGTCTTGCACATTAAATTAGCACAAGACAAAGACTTAATTGAATGTAATAACTACTTATATGTCCTGCATTATGCAAATTATCTGGTAGAGACTACTAGAATTATTTTCTCATAACTTAAAAAGTACTTATGTTTTAGCAGATTGTAATGTGATAGCAAATGGATGAAACAATACGTGGCAATCCAAACAAACAAACTATACGGATATCAAAGTTGGACCAAAAAAAAATTAGAATGGTATATATATTATTTGCCTACTGAGAAAAATGCAAAAGGAGATGATAGAGCACAACACATGGTGAAGGGAAGAATTTAGATGGCATAAAGATAGAGACAACCTGACCATTAAAGCCAGTGTAGGAAGGTACAAACAAGTCTAGCAATGGAAATCTTATATTTTCAATTAGGGCCTGTTTGTGAAAAATCCTGCTGGATCTTGCAGGATCCGGCATGATAGGCCAGAGGAAGGGAGAGAGTGTTAGAAGGGAGGAAGAGCGCAGAGAAGATGTGGTTCAGGGCCTTCAGGCACCGCGACCCCCCACATGCTTTCTCTCTCCCACTCCACTCTGTTCTTCCTACTCCACACTATCCTCTGGCTGATCAGTGATCACACTGGATTAATCCTAACAGTCCCTTAGAGTCTGAAGCGCGTAGGCACAAGCCGCTAGAATGAACCAACAGGGAGATGAGTATACAACATTTTGCAACAACAATATCAAACTGGGACTAATTTGATGATTTCAGCATGAGATTTTGAGTGGTTGTTAAGTTTATATTGCCCAGCAACATTATAAGATTCAATGACATAAAAAATAGGTTAACCAAGCTTAGAAGAAAATTGAAATAATGAAACAAACTGGTACAACATTGGAAAATAAAAATGGTAACCAATTGTATGTACAGATCCCCTCACATATTTTTAGAATCACCAAAAACAGATAAAATCACATGAGAGGATGATAAAGTTATTTAACAGTGTACATAATAGAAAAGTTTAGAGAAAGCCTTTCTTACACATGCAGAAATGTAAAATTTTCATTGGATACGCAAAAACTCGCATACCAGAATTTTCCAGTTGCAGCAATGACCTCCATTATACTTCTGATTTCTTCAGCACTGACATCACATTTTAGTTCAGCCTCCCTGTAAATTAATATATTATGTGCATTTTAAAAGAATAAATAGAAGAAAAAGAATACCTGAAAAGGCAACTTAAAGGGATTATATCCAAGTGAGATATATATATATATATATATAGCATAACCATTTTTCGAAGAATAAATAAAATAAAGATAAAAAAGGTTGTAGAGGCCTAACTACATGCATGGTGGTTCGCGAACAGACATTTGTTCATACTATCTGTATTCGCAAGATTATTCCCTAGAGCATGAGAAACCCACAATATGGATAAACAGAATACCCTCCTAGAAACATGCACAGAGCCAGTGGATTACCTCACAACTCAAGCAAACACAACCCCTATTTCCTCCAAAAAGAATGAACAAAGGAAGAAAAAAAATAAAGGAAAAGCAAAAACACCTCTGTCCGCATTTAACTAGGTTTACCATCCATTTCAATTATCAAAGAAGAAACAGAATTCAACAATTTGTACCTTAGCCAAGTCCCTTCTTGGCATGAGTGGTGCATGTCTAGGTGTCACAAAGTGTCCGAACACTCCAAATCTAGATACCTATCACAGGTAGACTTTCATAAAATAAACTATCTAATAATACAAATGCTTAAAATATCAGATGATGCCAACTTCTAGAACCTAGTCTACTAGTCATGAAATTTACATTGATGGAGAACATGGAAAAGGCATGACATGTTACTAGAATGCTAATAAATCTAATATAATCGAGTACTTGGAATATTCAAGAATAACAAATGTAATAATTTGCAATGAAGTGTATTCTGATGCTGACAAGGTGCTGACTCTTCGAGGACATTGCCAATCACTCAATTTTTCAAGATGATTTGCCATTTCTTGTGATATGTTTAACAATGGCCAATACTAATTCAATTTTTAAGCCCAAAATCCTACCATAAATCAGATCCAAAGCTCATCCTTAGAAAGATTGTGTTGATAAAAAGGTTCAACATAATTTTAGTAAGAAATGCCTAATACATAAAATAAAAGCAGATGCCACAATTTGCTGTGGGAAATAAATTTTCTTGATTATTTCTCATGATCATTTAGTTTGTTCTCTTCATTATTCGCTTTGTCCTCCTATAAAAGATAAAGAACCAACTACTTAAATACAATTGGAAGGCCAACAAATTCGTAAGGGTGAAAACTTGATATCAATAATGTCCCTTCGGTACTACAAGAGGCTATCAAGGTGGTCCAGAACAATCTGTAGAAAGGTAACCCGATCAAAAGTGAATCCCTCACTCTTTTTGCTCTTTCCCTCACTGCTCTTGCTCTTCTTTGAAGGGGCAAGTGCATTCCTTGAATGGTAAGCACTATCCTTTGAGACTGCAGAAGGATGTTAGGTGCTAACCAGGATATTGTGACACCCCATAAATAAATCGGGAGGCTAATATGACAGCAGACTAGCTGGTGAACATCAGAAGGGCTAGTGGGTCAATGCTAGATTAGACTGACCCATTGCCAAGTAACTTTGCAGACATTTTTGAATTTTGATGTATCTCAAGGTTTACTGAAAGGGTAACCTACCAAGCTGTACTGATATTCTTCAGAAGAAAAATTGCCCCAGAAACACATACCAAAAACCTCCAAGAAGAATGAACAGCAAATACAGGAAGCCTCAGGAAGAAACAATAAAGCAACATATCACCTAACAATGCCAAAAGAAGCACCATTTGTGTGCAGCCATGAACCACCACTAATAAACTGTCCTCACTCTTTCTTTCCAGCTAGGTAACCAACCTATGCTTACAACCAAGGTTTCCATACCACCAGCACCATCTGGTATGCAGCATACCGTACCAATACAGCATACCATACCTATACGGCACTATCATATGTACCGAACCCCATACCGATACTGTAATAGAATGGTATTGATACAGAATCCGATACCGAGATGGTAAACCTTGCTTACAATCCTAGGTTCACACATCTAGGGCTTGTTTATGGGCTGAAAATCCTATGGGATTCTTGGGTTAGGCCAGTACAACCAGCTAATAGATCATAGTATGGTATTCGGACAAGCCCACTCTAAAGCTATTCCTGAGTATTTATGAATATAGGCCTAACCCAACCTGTAATCCTATGATCTTGCTGGTTGTATTGGCTCATAACCCACAGATCCCATAGGATTTTCAGCCCAATCATCCAAACTGGCCGTCATTGTTTTTAACCAATAAATGAGAATGCTCTCTACAGCATTAAATCTCCCAACCATGAGACTTGTAAAATAGTAGTCACCAAATTAGCGGCACCGAACAAAAGAACATGTATTCTCTTTTTTACATCCTATATCATTAACCTAGTTGTAGGCACTATTCATGATAAGCAACAATCTGGATGGAAATATCCATGACTGAAATAAAGTTGAGAATGTCTGAAGAGTCTATTCACCAAATAAGTGGCTCCAAACAAAAGAACATGTATGATCCTTTCCACATCCCATATCAATTAACCCAATGGTAGGCACTATTCATTGATAACCGACAATCTGGATGAAAATCTCCATGACTGAAATGAAGTCAAGAATGTCTGAAGAGTCTACTCCATCCACTGTTTGCCCAAATCATTTTGACAAAATAAAGACCTTATGTAGAAAGGCCTACTCAAGCATTTTCAAGCAAGTGAGAAATAAGTGTTTCAGCTTGGCTCTTCAATGAGGCACTTGAATGTTGTCTGCATTAATTTCCCAAAAAGCTAACAGGCAAGCACACC
>KE505209.1:416469-427718 GCA_000441515.1 Elaeis oleifera | reverse complement strand
GTAATATATTTTTAAAATATATGTAATATATATTTTTAAGAAGAAAAAAATTGATGTTGGTCATGGGATTCAAGCCCATGCACTTGGGCCTTTAGATTTTTTCCCTCAACCACTCAAACAAACTATGAAATCTGATTTAATGAAGTAAATAATAAAATTAAACTGGTGCCCATAATATATAAAAATTAAATAGTTAAGCATGGATTCGACCGTCCATTTATTTCTCAATCCGATGGTTCATGTTGCCATCCGTGTGCTCTCATGAGATTGACCCCACTTAACTAGTGCATTAAGGCCGAAATGAGACCCTCTCCACTTTTCTCTTCATTTCCATGCTCTTGCTCTCCCTCTCCAGTGTCTCTTCTCTCTCCCCGTCTCTCTTCTGTGTCTCTTTTCTCACTTTCGCTCTCAAGTGTCTCGTAAAGAGAAGATGGTCTCTCAGGGTTGAAGAAGACAATGTCAAGGAGCAGCCTAGTTAGTGATGAAAACCTAGTCTTCAAGATGAACCCAAGGTGGAGGTCATCACATGCTTCCATCGGCTTATGATGTACGACGACCTCCTCCAGGGATCTAGGCCTACAGCTTCAAGAAGCCCTCTCGCATTCCTATCTTCTCTACCTCTAAGAAATCTTCCACCATCGATGCTCCTCTAGGTGATTTGCAACGACCTCCACCAACCCTAAGTCTAGGTTAGCAATCTTGCATGTCCCCCTTTTCAGTTTAGCTTGCACAGCCGCAAACCAAAAATCTGAAAAATCCCTAAAAACTCCCCTCACCATGCCTCTCTTTCAAACCAAGATACAAGATTTAAGGAACTATCATCTCCTAGCCGAATGCAATCCAAAGTGAAGAATGCAGTTCTAGGGTAGGTTTGAGGGATGGCGCAGGCATTTCCTGGTATTCAGGAACAAATAACAATTATGGTCAATGGATTTGATGGTAGTGGCTCGAAGGTTCACCTATTGGTGCATCTCTAGCCAGATCATATCATGAGGTCTTTAAACTAAGACATGTAGCACATGTATGTCCATAGCTCTATGCTTCTTTATATGCCTTACTTCATTTTAGGTCCGTGGCAATGAGGTTGTAATGTCCATTATCATGAAATGAGTTATATATTGCCTTGCATGTATTTTTAGTCGTGATCATTTCAAGTTTGAAATAACAAAAGTGCAAGATATTACATTATTGATGGTGTAATGGAGGATATGGCAACCGGAGGGAACCTATCACATAAGTAGGTCCACAAGGATTAGTATCCATTTTTTCACTATTATTGAACATGGTTTGGGTGAGAACAAGAGTCATGCACAATTGTAGATATATATATATATATATACACATATATACACACATATATATACATATATACACACATATATGTATACATATGTATACATATGTGTGTATATATATACACACACACATGTTAGGAACTTTTGTAATGATGAAAGTGAAATAAGATAGAGGAATAGTCCTTGCTGAAAGAATGAGAAGAGGAAAATAAGGGTGAAATACTCATTCCAAAGTCTACAAGGAGGCAACATCACCTATGAGGTGACTGGATTCCACTAGTTCCAAACCAATAGAACACTAGAATTGGAGGGAACTCATTTTTTGCTGTGAACCAAAGATAGAAGTTTCCAAAGTGACTTCTACAGTCATGACTTCCAGACAAATCAAACATCAAGAATCTTCTATATAAGTCACTTTGGTGAACTGACTTGTTTTCAACTTCAACAGCTTACAACAAACCACGGATACCCTAAGCATAAAAGATAGTTTAAATTAATGGAGTTCACTATAATCAAGATTTTAAATCCCGTGAGACGGAGATGTCCCGGTATCTCTATGGAATGAGATGCCCCACTGTCCCATCTAGTTCTGATAGCCGTCTCGGTCATACATCCCGATAAATATCCTCCATCTCTCTCCCTTCTTTTTCTTTCTTTATTTTTTTCTTTCTTTTCTTCTTTTCTTTCTTTCTCTTCTTGTTTTTTTTCTTTTTGTCATCCCTTCCTTTTTTCCTTTCCTTTTTCTTTCTTCTTTATTTTTCTTCTTTCTTCTTTCCTTCCTTTCTTTTTCTTCTCCCTCCCAGTCTTTCTTTCATTTTTCTTCTTGTTCTTTCCTATCACTTTTCCTTTTTTCATCTTCTCTTCTTCTTTCCTCTTTCTTCTTTTTCTTTATATGTATGGGTTTCGGAGTCCGACCCCATCTTGGTCCCGTTTCTTACAGGAATGGGACGGAATGGCCAAGACGCCCCACCACGCCGGGACGTAAAACCTTGATTATAATAACAGTTACTAGTAGGACACTATGAGGATCAACAGGTTCTAAGTGGCTCCTCAAAAAGCTTCAGCAAACAATTTCATGTACCATTCATCAATCATGTGATTAACATCAATCGCATTTGTTGAACCCCTACTCCTCTCTGTATGCTTCTCTGTATGTTCCCCTTTCTTTTACAATAAGTACCCATAGACCTCGGTTGAGATCTTGCACTCTTTATTTAACAAAAAGAAATAAGAGCAATACAAAAAGAAAGAAAGAAAGTATTTATCAATTCACATAAAAGTGGTAAGAGCCTTCCCTAGGTTGGGATTTATGGTCACACTAGGTTAAGTATGTTTTAGTTTCAACTTTCAAGTTTGCCAGACCAAATTGCACCTACTCTCTTATTCCAGCAAGATGCATGGCTTGAGCAATACTATTGTTTGCATATCTATTTCATCTTTCAAAATCGTAACTGATCTAAACAATTACTCTAGTTATAATGGACTACCATGAAGCCATAAGTTTTTAAAAATTTCTTTTTTCTTTTTGAACAATACAGTGTCATGTACCCCCACAAGGGTTTTAGTGGTGGAGCTCTCTCAAAAGAAAGACCTTTGGAGGAGTGCCAAGCATGCACCCAAGTCCTGTTGGCTAAACACTTCTTTTTCTATTATATTGTTGATCTGTTACAGATTCATCGTAAGATTGTTTGTTTACCTGTTTTAAACTACAGATTCCATCTTTCTTAACCTTAATGTAATTTTTTCTTAAGAATGGTATGCATACAACCTTCTCCTGTTTTCAGAATTTGCAATTTTGGCTTATAATATAAACTTTTTCCTTATAAAATCAAACAAGTGCTTGCAGGCCAATCAGAGCCATTGGCTGGATGAAAACATTAGCAGACTTTGATTGGATCCAATTATTTGCATGCAAGTGATAACAGAAATGGAATAGGTGATTTACAATACATCCAAAATTATGGATGCAATGAATATTACACTTACATCAAAAGAGAGTTATTCAGTAAAGCATAATTTCAGCAAAATCCAGCACTCACTCGTCATTTGGATGATGTGGGATCATATTCTCTGAGTGATGATCAACATCAGTAGAAGAAAATGTTGCTGACTGTGGATTCTCCATGATTGGGTTCTCCATTATAGAATCAGTTACAGCTGTAGAAACAAAGAAAGATAAGAATTATGGCTATACATAAAGGAATTTTCCCAGGTAAAGTACCACATGCTCATAGGTTCCAAACAAGAACGTTCATGTCTTTCCTTTCTTAACATCATACAAATTATACTTCAAGTACACAACTTGATATTGAACCTAATCTTGGTTCTGAACATTTTTCACAGGTAATTGTCTTCTTAAATTGCCAATGCCATGGCCACTACCTTCAAAGAGTATGCTTCATACCTTACATATTTCAAATAAAACAGAACCCTCCAGCAATGTAGTAAAGATATTCTAAAATTAATTTTTTTAAAAAAACTTAAATCACTGACAAGTTTAAAATTGGCCAAATGTTTTTTTTGAACGATTCCTGAAACATAGGATAAGTTTAGAAATCTTTGACAAAGTATGAATCTTACAAACTTTTCATAAGTTATCCATAAGTCATAACTTATTATAAAACACGCAAGGTTCATTGTTGTTGTTGCTGGTAGCAGTGGTCATGGTGTTACCAAGTGTCGTTTTCCCCTCTTAGATACTTGTTTCCAAAATGTAGAAATATTACAGCCATTTGGTATTGCTTTTGTTTTCTATTTTGTTTTAAAAATCCAAGAAGAAAAAAAATAGATTGAACAACATATATAACGAAAGACTTTCATTTTTTGAATTTTTTTTAAATCTTTATAGCTTTTGCTAGAAAAATTTATTGCTTTCAAAAAAGGTGAAATGAAAGCAAGGAATAGCAGAAGTTTATGCAAATGCTATCTTCAACATTAACCTCCATGAGGTGTGTCACTAATTTGTAGACAAACAAAGCATGAACAGAAAATGATGCCAAACAGGCCTTAAGTTTAACTTCTTTGTTGTTTTAATTATCAAGATTATTTCAAACTTTGCATTCCACTGAACCAATTAATTTGCAAATGCCATAAGTGTGACTAAATGAACAAACAAATCACACCAAATGTCAAGTGACCAATGACACCTATCACTCAATGCTATTTGCATTTAGAATTACAATTGGAGTCATGAAAAAATATATATATACCAAAACAATGGAAAGAGTTTAAATTCTGATAAATAATAACTATTATGATCACAGTCTCTTCAGGCTCTTCTACATGTATTCGCACAGTTTTTGATTCATGATCTAATTTGATCTTTCTAATGCAAATCAAAGAAGGAGGATGACCTGTTTCTGGAGAATTAATCAATAAAATCAAGAGCTTATAGCACAGTACCCAATGTCCTGACATAAGCTCATGAAATCCTAGTATGCACAATCCCTTTATAGTTCAATTTAAAAGGTATAGGTCTGAAACTGATAGAATCATTCAGCGGCTAAGCAGGATTCACGAATGGAAAGGAAAAAAGAAAAACTAAAACTAGGGTTTGCTGCTGCTAGAAAGAATCCTTATTCGAGGGGAAAAAATCCCTAAGAGAATCCTAATAAAAGAAGAAAACAGAATTCAGCTACCATGAACACAAGCAGTAATAAGATTATATTGCTATATTCCAATCTCCAGTTTAAATGTAAACAAGTGAAACTTTAAAGAGAAAGGGAGGAAACAAGTACATGCCTTTTGGACAAATAAAAGTTTGAAAGTATAAAACTATTATCAAATCATATATTTTGAACTAGACATGCGCGCATGTCAGTAAATGTAGCAATTTAAAGTGTAAATATTTTCCAACAATTCTTAGCTTGAGCTTAGTTATGGTCTCGACATCAAATATTTAAAAAAAAAAAAAAAAAAGAAAGAATGACAGCGGTGCTATTATTTGCATTTAACTGAACAATGCTTGTTTATGCCATCATCTTCTTCTAGATTTCTCAGAAGATAAATTCTAATGACTAGTCCTGGTTCACAGAGTTTTTCGCATTTAAATAAAAAATGCGAAAAAAAAGGCGGGGTTCTTGTGTACTCGTTGCTATTATTTTTTCCATGCTCGTCTCAAATAACAGAGTTGGTCGCATTGAGAAAATTAAAGAATACGAAAAAAGAGTGTTGAGAAAAAAGAACACAAGGAAAAAACAACTTTAGCGCTGGCGAATCTCTTCTACATGGTAGATGTGATTAGAGAGAGTTTCGCAAGCAAGAGTACTCGAGACAGTTAATCAGGAAATTGGAAGAGTTGTAAGTAACTTTGACTTGGATTTGTCGTTCTGGGAAAAATTAATCATTCTCGGGCCGGATCGCCGCAGGCTTAGAAGAGGGCGGGCAGAGAGAGAAGAGAGAGAGTACCTGTTGGGATCCGAGAGAAGGAGGAGGACACGGAGGCTATGCCGGCCGGCGCCCTCTTCCACCGTCGCAGTTGTCGTCGGTGGCTGAGGAGGCGAGGCGGAGAGCCACGGAGGAAGAGAACTAGAAGAGGGGATGGCGGAGAGATCGAGGGAGACTAGGGATTTCTAGGTTCCGGTTCGCTGGGTTTCCCATCCGACCGGCCGGTTAAGTCCGGTTCTGTGACTACGTTATACACTCGTATTGTCATCGAGGCTTTGAGCCATACCGTATTTGTACATAAATTTGCAGAAGCAAAACTACCCACCGGTCCTGGCTCGTGATATCTATATATTAAATATTTTTGATGAAACTAGTCAGAGATCCGCCCCTTATGCAAGATCAAATATATAAAAATAATTTTTTTAAATTAATCAAATTAAAATAATTATATTTAAATAATAAAATAATATCTATTTAAATCTTTAGAATCATTTCATTTTCTCAACTATGTATATAAATAGATTTTAATTATAAAATATAATAATATCATATATTAATAAATAATTTAATATAAACATATGTTCTTTTCAAATGGCATAACAAAATTCATTTGAGAAGCTGAGTTGGCAACACTTCAATACTTCTTTACAGAATATTATTATTATATATATATATATATGATAATTATAGGCTCATTGGGTTTGCCAAAATAATTTTTCTCATAAAATTTTTTCTAAAAATTAATTTTAAAAATATGATAGATAAAACATAATTTTGATATATTTAATTCAATATACTATAAAGCACATTTATTTTCTAAAAAATTATATAAAATATCTGTTATATCGTTAATAAAAGAAAAGATTTGCTCTGTTTATAACTTTAAAGATATTTTTAAAAGAAAAAATCTAAATTTTTTTCCATAAGCAAGTCAAAAATTCACGTTTAATATGAGTTTTTTTTTCCCGAAAAATATGCAAAATTTATTTTTATGGGCATGCCACCTCTCAATCTCCCTTCTTTAAAAATCCTAATCAAACAAGAAAAATTTCTTCATTTTTTTATTAATTATATTTTCTCCTTATCTTTGTACAAACCAAAGGAGTCTAGTACAATTGAAAATAAATACATTCTTCTCCTTCTTTGTAGACCACAATATTAAGTCAAAAAAAAGAGTCATAAATATTATTACCACTTGTTTGATGTACACAATCTAAAACCATTCTTGCACAATTTCGTTGGTGTGACAAGCGCTAACCTCATAAATCCCACAATTTGGCAAATAAAAATGAGAACAGAGGGCTACAAACAAAATTAATAGATTAAGTGTTAAAAAATAATAGCTAAGATTGGTTGGCAAGTACTTCCAAATGCGCATATTCTTTCAGAATCACTAGTCACCTTTACAAGCTGCGTTAAACTGCCTATGTAGGTCATTTAATGGATTGATACGAAGCATGCTAGATGATATATGCGAGGTAGTGATGCTCTGAAGATCACAAAAATAACCTAGCACTTTTCAATAGGAATGGATCAAATGTGTTGGCCGACATATACTATATATCGTTAAGGTATTTGACTTCTTATACTCCAACTTCTTGGCCTAATTGTCACATTTCATGCGTACCAAAATTTTTCCTTGAGCTCCCTAATTGTCCAGTAGTTGGGGAAAACATGCAATATAAATAGTGTTGCCCAAAAGTAGCAGAGAGATAGTGAATTAGATTTTTCAAAAATTTTGTAATTAACTACAAGTATGTGCACTAACTGTTTGCTTAAAAGTATGCTTGTAAATTGCAAGAAAATAAATATGATAAGTGGCAAAAGCTAAAAATAGACAATCACATGATCACAAACACAATAAATGCATATAGTTCGGTACCAAACCCAGCATTTATATTCACTTCTTAAGACTTTCTTTTGAAAATTTCACTATAATTCTCTTAATTATAGTATAATTTTTTTCACTAGGATCATAAACAATATAGTTGATTTTGCACAAATTCACTAGCCCCAACTAAGCCCCCTTAACTTAGTCAATTACAACTATCCAATTACGAGTTTGGACCAACCTAAACCCTAAGTTTTATACCCAAGAAACTTGTTACAAATACAAGAGTATAAGGAGTAATAATTTAGAGTTCCAGAAATGAAAACTCATTGTAGCCTAAGGAAGTTGATGTAGGTGTCCCTTGAATGCAATAGCTTCCTTCTTAAATGCTTGAAAGAACTTGATTGAATGCTTGAAAAAGATGCTCTAGCTGTAGGCCATACAATCAATGCTTTCAAGCTCTCTTCAATTGAATTGAGTAGTTGGAAGATAGAGTTGAATGCTCTCTTGAGTGTTCTTTCTTCTTTTTTACTTTATTATTGCTTCTTTTTCAAAATCAAAATATTTATTTTTCAATTGAATTCAGTGCTTAAATATGTCTAAAATTGACTTGAGGAGGTGAGAAGGCCATTGGATAACTTCAACTAGCTGTTACATCGAATTTCTAGCCATTAATTTTTTTTGAAAACTAACCATTATATTATCAGAAATCAAACGAGTCAACTCTTAATCTTCAAGAGTCAATTTGGCTTCTTCGGGAATCGACTTGTAATTCATAGTATTTATGTATAGCTCTCTATCTTTTAATTATGGTCAATTGACTCAACTTTTATTAGGGTCAACTCGAGTTTCAGTAGAATCAACTAATGAATTTTTGGAGTCAGCTCGAGTTATGCTCAATTTTTACTGCTATCTGTTTGTACTCTAAGATCATTCCATGAGTCGACTCATGTTTCAGTGAGGTCGACTCGTGAATCTATGAAGTCAGCTCATGTTTAGGATATCTTTTTCTTCTGCTCTTTATCCGACACCCTAAGACCATCTCGGAATTGGCTCTTATTCTAATGGGGTTGACTTGTCTAGTGGAGCCGACTAATGATTTCTAAGATCAACACTTGGATTGTGAAATTTTGGATTTGAGTGTGCTAGAGCTGGCTCAAGTATATCAAGGCTAACTCTTATTATTTGTCCTTAGTTGAGCATCCTAAGCAACTTTTTGTTGACGAGTATTGAGAGGCTTCTTAATTGTTT
The DNA here is from genome assembly GCA_000441515.1 of Elaeis oleifera. Lineage (NCBI taxonomy): Eukaryota > Viridiplantae > Streptophyta > Magnoliopsida > Arecales > Arecaceae > Elaeis > Elaeis oleifera. Next base: position 418,955 of record KE505209.1, on the reverse strand, counting down.
AGGCAATCTATAAGCATCAAGAACTTCTTCTACAAGCATGCACTTAAGTTTTCATTAGTATCAAATATACTTAAGTATTTTGATATTATCAAAATCAATCCTTGCATTAACAGTCTTCCTCTTTTTTATGATAATAAAATTTTTATATGAAGTACCAAGAACTAAAACTAATTATAAGGAGTAAATTCATCATAAAAGGTATATAATGCTCCTCCTTAATAGTTAAAGTGAGAACAAATTTAAATTTTACACACATATTTAAATATCAAAAGGAAAATACAAGATAGACATGAAAACTCCTCCTTTCTCTTGCAATCTAATAATTATTCAATTCAATTTTTTATACTTGAATCACACATTTTTTGAATTTAATCCTTAAAATAATTTCAATATTCAATTACAATTGTTATTGCTAACCTCTTTCTTAGTTCCTTTAATTCTTTCAAAGTAGGAAGATGGAGAGAGATCTCTGATCTCCTTAGGCACAATACACTACAAGAATCTGGCAATTTAGAGACAGATATTTAGCCACGGAGACTAGTTGGTATGCCATTGCTAATAGTGACTGAACAGTGGCAATATAGTGACAAAATGTAAAATTATCACTGAAACACTCGTAGATACATTAGTGACTGATTCGTGACTGTTATAAGATTTATAATAGCAATGGAATATGGACAGAAGAACATCCATCACTACAATTGGTGCATAATTTCTATATAATATTAGTGATGGTGTAGCGACAGAATAGTGACACCTTCATGCTAAAGGAGAGATGGAACAGCGACAACATAGTGACAACACTCAAACGTTATCGTTGGAGCACTTATAGGTGACCTAGCAATAGATTTGTGATGGAATAATGATCGCTATATGATTCACAACAGTAACGAAATTACGACAGATATGCATCAATCGCTAAAATTGGTTCATAATTCCCGCATAATATTAGTAATGGTGTAGCTATAGAATAATAACAACAATGTGAAAAATGAGAGATGGAATAGAGACTAAGTAGAGACAGACATTTCTCAATATAATACCTTTTAGAGATAGCACAGAGATGGATTAGGGACAAACCCATGATACGTGTAGTGATGACATTGTGACAGATTAGTGACGGATTATATGTTCCGAATAATTTTCTTAGCAACTGAATAGCGATCGATTATCAATGGATCTGTATTCTCAAACAAATATTGGAGAGGTACTAGCGACAAATTAGTGACCATATTTGGAGAACAATAGTTATATAACGACGATCGAGCAATAGTGGAGAGACGGATCTATATTTTTAATTATAATAGGGACGGAATAAGAAACGGAATAGAGATGGAAGTTTAAATTGATAATTATTTTAGATTTGTTTGTTTAAAATCTATTCTTTATTATCCTTTGAGACATCTATTAATTATGTGATTAATGCATTAAAAATTTGAAAGAAATAAGTTAGCATAATCAAATTTAATCATGTCAAGTTTTTAAATTGGTTTGTTTAAATTAAATTATTTTTATTATATATTAATTTGCTTGTCTATTATGAGATTTATGTATCAAAATTTTTAAGATAAATCAGTTAATATCATCAAATTTAATCTCAATCAGCTATTTTTAGATTGGTTTATCTAAAATTATTAATTATTTGTTGTACTTTTATCATATATACATTAAATACTTTAAAATTACTCTAAAAATAATTTAAAACTATCTTTAGTTTACTTTAAATTAAGTTAATTAAATTAATCATCTTAAATTTTAACTAATTTAATTTATTGAGATGATTACTTAAAAAATCTTTCAGCAGTATCACTGCCACCATACCAACCAACACAACAATATTAGTCATAGCCATATATCAAATCCATCATACCACTACTACAGTCACCTAGCCAAGCAAATTGATTTGAAAGAGAAATAGGGAGGGAGGGAGAGAGTGTGGAGCAGTGGCAAATCTTCTTAGATAAGTCTTGTTAGGTTTGGGTTGGGGTTGTGGTGGGTGGTCGAGCTTTGCATCTAATTGCAAGTGGAGTTGTGATAGTGCGATTGCTCACGGATGGAGAATAGGGATGTTCATAGAATCGGATCGAATAATTAAATCGAACCAAATCGGTGTATTTGGTACAGCCCCCAGCCTTTTTCTCTAAGGAGCCTCCGTCAACTGTCTCTCTTCTACATCTCTTTTATTAATACATATATATATTGTTGCCCAGCTATACAACCAAGAGGGGGGGGGGGGTGGAATTGGGTTTTAAAACTTTAAAATTAACTTTCAACTATGAGAATTATTCAATAATGAGCAGGATAAATATGGAGAGTGAAGTTTATGCAAGGGATAGAAGTTGGTGCAAGAATGCAAGAGGATAAAGAAGTTTAAAAGGAGAGCAAGTAAGCACAACACAAACAAGAAGATTTATAGTGGTTCAGTGCTAACCTTGCACCTACATCCACTCCCCAAGCTCCTACTTGAGAATTCAAATTCACTAAAC
>KE505209.1:375194-391001 GCA_000441515.1 Elaeis oleifera | reverse complement strand
CCTTTTTTCAAAACTCCTCTTTCTTTATTTCTCCTTTAAGTGCCTTTTATAACTTCAAATAATGGTGGAGAGTAATCTGAGCTGAAATAGAGCCATTAGAGCACATTAAATGGGCATTAAATGCGATCAAAATGGGTTAAAACTAGCCGTTGCAGAGATTTTTCGTCACAGGGGTCGACTCATAGGGTCGACTCATGCTCGTTGGTCGACTCATAGGGTCGACCTCTATGAAAACAGCAGAAAATGACTGTTTTGTAATTTTGGCCTACAGAGCAGCAGAGGTCGACTCATAGGGTCGACTTATGCCAAGGGGTCGACTCATGGGGTCGACTCACAGAGTGTGCCAGCCAAAATTTCATGTGCCGTTCAGCCCTTTTAGCCATGAGTCGACTCAAAAATATAAACCTGATTTTCTTACATAATACACTTCCAAAAATATTGAAATTGCCTCCAATAGATTACACATCTTTTGTTCTTGCTTTTGAGGCTTCCGAATCAGATCTTGATAAAATTATGATTTTATCCCTAAAATATAATAATTTTTTTTAAGTCAAAATTTTTAGTAACCCCCTCAAATACTTTGTAATCATCAAAATCAATTCAAGGAGCAATATATATAATCATCAAACCGAATCGAACCATGTACACTCTTAGTAGAGAGTGTAGGGCTTTAGATCTGAAGGGGATGATGGTCATTGAGGCCGAGTCAGGATAGAACAAAAAGGTAGGTTTCGCTAAATTATTTAAATATTTATCTATTTTAATTTTTTTATTGTTCTACGAGTGGTATATGGTTATTTAAATATATAGATTCAAATATATAGAATTTAATTTTATAAAATTTAATTTAATTTTATGTTTTTAATTGAATATTAAAAATTATCATGGTTTTTTTCTTGTTATTAAATTTAATTCAATATTTATAATTTATTTTAAACCTTTAAATTCATTGTATGCAATACTTTAATTATTGTTTAATTTTTGAAGTTTTATTTAATATCTTAATTATTTAAATATTTCTCTGTATTTAAAAAAATTTTGTTTATGTTTTTACAAGTGGTGTGTGCTTATTTAATCATATTTATGTTTATTGAGATTTATTAGTATTTATTTGTGAAATTTTGTTTATCAAGCTTAAAATCTCAAAATTATTTTTTGTTGATCATCAAAATTAATGTATTATTTGTATTAAGTTTATGTTTATAAATGTGATGCATTATTTATTAATTAAATTATTTTATTGTTAAATTATGCTCTTTTTTTATTCAAAATTAAACTATCCTCTCACATTCCTCTCTTATTTTGGATTTTCTTCTCATTCTCACATTCTCTCTTTTTCATTTTCTCTCTAGGTTTTACGAGTCCAAAATCCAAAATCCCTTTCTCACCACCACGACCACCCACGAAACCATAAGCATCACCACTATCAGACCACCAATACATAGGTTTACTCTCTCTATCTCTTACACCCTAGCTCAATATAGGCCATGACTATAGCTCAATGCCACTAGCATTGAGCAGGACCACTACTACTACTTGTCTATCTCTTGGCATATTTATTTGCCTCTCATTTTTCTTTTTTTTTACCGAATTTGCCCACGATGACCAAAAGGCAGTGCAACCACCACAGGATAGCATCTCCACCACCACCATAGGGCAACACATCCTCCACCATAGGTAAACATCTTTGCTATTTGAACACAAATCAGAAATAATACTATTAAAGCCTTTGTGAATTATCCATCAGCATTTATGAATAGCTTTATTTGGAAGAGTCTAATGAATGATTATTGAAATAAGGAATATCAATTTTCTAATAGAATTTCTAACAATGGCCTATTAAGATTGGTGCGCACAATTTTTTAGTCACTTCATATATCCCTTTGTATTTGCACAACTAATAAAAGAGCAATTAAGGTAGAAGAATATATTACTAATGCGGTTGTAGGCAATATGTTCACTAAAATGCCTATAAGAATAAAATAAAATGAACTCGTGCCTGTTCGTTGAAATGTTTGTTGTATTTGCAAAGAGTTTGAGGGAAAGGATGAGAGTAAGCTTGGTTATACTGAAGGAGAGAGGAGAGCAATTCTCCTCTTTTATCAGTCAGTATGTCAAAATGAGTTTTATATCATAATAACCCCACTAAAGACATAGTTAAGGTGAGCTTCAATTTTTTATTAACAGCTATGATAATATTTTATCCTTAATATCAAAATAGAAGCTTAGGGACATGTACCAAAAGGTGTCTAAATACTATATTATTGGATATAATACTAAGGCACGTACCAACATCTATGCTTTTATCCTTAATATTTTTTTATGAAAGGTGTCTAGTCATCTTATTTTAGTGGATATAATACAATTATGAGTGGTCCACCTGCTTTTAAGTCTAAATACTAAGACAAAAGAAGGGCAAACATAAAGGAAATTTATGTTTTTCTTTGTTTCTTTTGGTTAGTGCAAGCATTGAAGATGAAATGACCATACCTTGATTTGTTGTACATTTATTTCTCTGGTTCTTCGTTATTGTTTTCTGTATTATAAATAAAATATGGGTTGAAAAGGATTGTCCTTTTTCATTACATACTCCAAGAACTTGCATTTTTTATGGGACACATGCCTGATTTATGAATGTTATTAGGAAAGTTTTATATAGCTGCCAATTTCAATCTAAATGTCATTTTCTGTTCTTGACTGCTTCTTCATTTTCATGATGGCAAGATTTTTTAATGTCAACTTTTCTTTGCTTCATTCTAGCTACCTAATATAGATCAATCGCATGAGACTAGTTAGTTTTATAGATTGTTTCTTTAAAGAAAAATCCCTAAATGAAGTCAAGTTATAGATACTCAAATTAAACATATTATCATGTTTGATTACAACAAGGGACCTAACTTCATGTTGCCCCGTGTACCTATTCGCTTTAATCATCAAGAGTATGAACTATGGATTGAAATGATCAAAAAGCTTATGTACAACTTTAAGGATTTTGATTCAATAATTATTGAATATGACATTATCGTTCCTTTTAAAATTCTTTGATATTTATATTCTTTCTTTGCTTGCTACTGCAGCTGCTGTTCTTATTGTGCTACTGTCGTTTGTGTGCTACTAATTTACTAGTACTGGCATTCTACTTTGCTATTCCTATATTTTTTTATTACTGATGCTACTGTGTTTGTTTCTATTAATATCTTTAACACTTCTACTCTTAGTCTTGCTACTGTGTGTTGTTGATGTTATCTATCCTGCTGCTGCTAAATTTCTATGTTTTAGAAGGGAGTTAAGATATTTCCTAATCGATATTTGATGCATTATCTCTTTCTGCAGCATTAGAACCCACTTTAACCCATCCAAAGTAATATAAGAATTTCACATTTAGCTTTGAAAAAAAAAGAATTCACATGCTTCTTATTCAGTTAAATAAAACTTCGAACTACTTTAGTTGCTACATATTTTCTGATTTTTTAATTTTGCATACTATTTTTGAGTATATATTTGCTTAAATTTTGTTATTTGTCACTTGATAGAATAGGTAGAGATGATAGACCGGAGTTGGATGCATCGTAGGATTTATAAGGGAATAGTGACAGATAAATTTAAGAATGGAGTTACTAAGTTCATTGATATTGCAATTTTAATCCATCGAATATGAAAATGAAAAATTCTTTGCCCTTGTCTTAAGTGAGAATAGAAATTTTGATATCTGATGAAGTGACGATTCACCTTTACAAGAAAGATTTTGTAGATGGCTATCGCACTTGGACACTTCATGGAGAATCTTATTCTAGAACTGAGGAGTCTAATCTTAAAACTATTGATAAAGGAGTCGCAGGTGGAACTCTTATATAGATATGGTTATAGATGCCACAAGGAGGCTTGAATTGAATAATGATGCTAGGAAGGATTTTGATTAAGCTCCAAATCCAATAGCTACTAAGTTTTATGAATTATTTAAAAATATCGATGAGTCACTATTGGAGGATTGTAGTAAGTCTACTAAGTTATCAGCAGTCACTTAGTTGTTGAATTTGAAATCAAAGTTTAATATGAACAAGGTATATTACAATCGTATGCTTTTAATAATTAAAAGCATGTTATCTAAGGATGAGAAGTTGCTTGAAGATTTCTACCAATCAAAAAAATTATGAAGGAATTAGGACTGAGCTATCAGAAGATAGATATTTGCATAAATTTTTACATATTGTACTATATGAATGATAGTCAGAAAATAGAGTGTTCTGTATGTGATCATTCTTGATTCAAATCGAATAAGGAGGTGAGCAAAAAAAATGCAATGTACCACATATGGTATTGCGATATTTCTCTCTTGCTCCTAGACTTCAACAGTTGTACATGTCAAGTAAGAATGTGATGCATATGAGATGGCATAAGGAAGGGTTCGATGTGATTCTGCTATGATTTCACATCCGACGGATGAAGAAGCATGGAAGCAATTTGATTTGATGCATCTAGAGTTTTTAAGTGATTGTCAGAATGTTAGATTAGGTCTTTGTATGGATGGGTTCAACCCATTCACATCAAGCTCAATACCTTATTCATGCTGGTCTATTTTTTTGACTTCATATAATGTACCTCTAGGAATATGCATGGATAGATGTAATTTGTTTCTAACATTGGTCATTCCTAATTTGAAGTCACCTAGTAAAAGCATAGATGTTTGCTTAAGGCCATTGATCGATGAACGATAGATGTTGTGGAATGAGAGTGTTTGCACTTTTGATGCACACCAAAATAAATTTTAACTTGAAGGCTGCGCTAATGTAGACAATTAGTGATTTCCTACTTATGGGATGTTATCAAGATGGAACACATATGGTAGACTTACATGTCTTTACTGTATGAGAGATATCAAATCTTTTACACTGAAGGGTGACAGTAAAAGTCATGTTGGTTTGACTGTCATCGGCAATTTCTTCACTCCAATCATACATTTTGAAACAAATGGATGCATTTACTAAATCCACTGTGGAGAAAAAAGGCCTTATCCTTTGATTGAGTGGAAGGGAGAACTTGAACTACTTTTTGGTCATCAATTTAGCCATGCTCAAAATATATATAAAGAACATGATGTCCAATGGTAAGGACTAAGGAAAAAAAGCTCTTCAATTTATGTATATATAAACACATTTGATATGTTATCTTCCCTAATTCCTAAGAAATAAGTTATTCATTTCACCTAAATTTCCACATAAGTCTTTGAGAATTTTTGGTTAATTTCTGTCTATAAACAATTCAGCTTCAACTTGATTGATAATATAATCTACCATTCAATGTACTTTCTTCCAGACAACCACTGTACTATCCTATCTCATTAAATATTATATTTCTCAGTTCGTTAGAGTAAGATTTCATTAGCTCCATGCTGATGCCCCAATTTGAAGTAATTGTTGTTGCCTTTATGGTACTTTTTCATAAATATTGAGCATTAATTTACAGTCTTTAAATTATTACAAGAAATGATGCTCGACAGTTCAGTCTATCACAAAGAGCCCTTTGAATGCACTCACAAGAAAAAAGATGGTACCTTTACATCTAAGAAAGCAAAGATAATAAGCATAAGTGTTCTTGTTTTTTGTTCTTTTCTATGTTGTATATTTACTGTCCTAGGGCATGTTATCATGTTAGTTGTTTATATACTAATTTTTTTACATTGCAGGAGAAATATGATACTATCATGTGAGAGAAGTATGGTGAGGACCTATCTTCCCATCCTTCTTTGGATGAGGAGGCTTGATTTGCTGCTACGGGACCGCCCATAAAAGATAGAGTATTTGGGTTAGATTATATCTTCGTTGGTCCTCCATCTAAATCCAACAGTACATCATCTCAAAATAGCACTGTTGGATGTGGTGCGCAGCCACATTCGAACGATAAAGTGACAAGAGAGATGCATCAAATGTGGAAGAATATGGATAAGTTAAATCAGAATATTTAGATACAATAAATACAATAGGTCAGGTTCTTTTGCACAACAGCAATCTATAGACTGGATTCTTCATGGCTTGTCTCAATTGATGCATTCATAGCCACCACCAACATCACCTGGATCGACAGCTGAGAATTCTTCTGGGTCTTCGGGTATGACTCCCATTGTAGCTCCATGGCATTGGCCATCTGCTTGATGGGCTACTCTTTCTGGATGGATGCCGCCAGACCCATACACTCCATCGATATTTCTCCAACGGCTCAAACTCCAACTCGACTATAGGTAGTTGAAGTAATACAATTTTATATCTTCTTCATTTTTTGTGCTATATTATACTTATATGTGGATGTATGATGTTTAGGATTCTACTTCAGAGCAGCATACATCGGAGGGAGATAGAAGTGGACATAGCTATGGTGGAAGTAATATACCTCTAGACACTTTATAGTTTGTTGTGTACTTTATGATGTACCACTTGTCTTTTTTATGCACTTTATTGTTTTTGTACTTCATGTGTTTTGGACATATGTGATTGATATTATATGTATTCTATGTGTATTTGCACGTACTTATGGTGTTATGAAATTATACTTTATTAGGTTTGGATAAAATATTATAGATTCGATGACTGAGTGTATCTTGCAAAAATGGAAGAATTGATATTGTCTAAGTCAAAAAATAAGAGATTGGATATTGTTCTTATGGATGTTATTAGTTATACAGATATTAATTTTAGGTATTGAAAAAATTAAAAAAATTAAAATTTAGGATAAATGGAGATGGTCTGTTGACAGAATCTAATCTTAAAAATAAATTAGCGATGGAATCATGACGGATTAAAGACTAACTAGGATGTTGAGCAAATAGCATAATGACAAAATAATGACAGACTAACAATAAAATATATTTACATTTAACGACACACTAGCAACAAACTAGCAACTAATGAGACACTATATTAATGACTACATATTGACAACATAGTGATGAAAATATTAGTTTAATGATAGACTAATGACAAAGTAGCAACGAACAATACATTATATTAGCAACTAAATACTATCAGAATAGTGACAGACGATAAGTTTTTGTAATTATATTAAATATCGCATAATGATGGATTAATGATAATTTATTTCTTTAATTTTTTTAGCAACGAAATTGTGACATATTAAAGATAATCATTGTATATTATCAAGGTTGTGCCATGGTTTTAACGATGGCCAAAATGGAATTGTTAATCCATCGCTAAATAAATTTAGCGATGCAAAGACGTCCGTCACTAGTTTAGCAATGAAGCTTTTTGCTACCACCTTGATTTTATCGCTAATCAGTCGCTAGACGTTCTCTATCAAGTTTAACGATAGAATGGAGATGGAGTAAAGTCAGATTTTATCCATCGGTAATTAATAGTTTCTTGTAGTGATAATAGAAGCAACGGTAGTATCTCAAGGTAAAGTAACTGTCGGAGTATATCCTCTCTCAATCAGATCTGCAAGCCATTGAAATTTAATTCTCATAGATGCCAAAGTCCTATCTGACACTTTCTACATAATTTCTTATGACCCTCACTTAGACTAATAATACCACCATACTCAAGAGGGTGCTCTAGCATGGAAGATGATGGTCCTAGTGCACTTGGATCTTTAGAAGCTGGCTCATCTAATTCAAGCTGCTTATTCTAATCCTAAACGATTCCAATGACCATCTACTTTTAGATAACCCATTCTCCGAAGAGATTTGTCATTATCTTTGTTAGTGTGCTTTAGGGTTTGAAAAAACTCTTCTTCAAGAGATATGCTATTGTCTCTGCAGACTCAGATCAGAATTATACCATACAAAAGTGATATCCTTATTCTGACATATGTTTCTTGTATTTGATGAATTATAAATACTAATAGATTTAAAGGGATCCGCTTAATGATGTGATATATTACAGCAATATCCTTTTGATGAAACCTTTGCATGTTAAAATTTATTCTCCCTTTCCTATCGCATCTTTAACCAACAAACAACTAGATTTGGTAAGTCAACTTCATCCCTATAGCTGGCCATTTGGATTTTTCGTTTTTTCCTTTCTCCTTCTCCTTCTCCTTCTTCTTCTTCTTTAGAAAAAAAAAACAAAGAAATTTTCTCCTCGCCTTCCTAGCTCTTCTCCTCCTTTCTTCTTCTTCTTCTTCTCCTTCTTCCATGATCTTGTGGTCCATTTCTTTTTTTCACATCTTTATGACATAGTAAAATAAAAATAGAAATTTTTTATCGAATTTCCATTCCATAGCAAATAAAAATAAACAAAAAAGAAAATTCTTTGTCTCCTTCTTCTCCTTCTCCTCCTCCTTCTCCTTCTCCTTCTCCTTCTTCTTCTTCTTGAAAAAAATAGGGAACAACCTTTTCCCCTTCCTTTCTCCTCTTCCTTCTTTCCCCTCTCCTTCTCCTCCTTTCTAAATTGTATACTCTAGTTTTCCTTTTTGGATTTTCATCCATTAGCAAAGGAAGAAAATAGAATTTTTTTTTATTTTTCATTTCATATGACAAAAGAGAATAGAAACTTTTTTTCCCAAATCCTATACTCCTTTTCTTAAGAATTTTTATCTTTTCTTCTTCTTTTTCTCCTTCCTTCTTCATCTCCTCCTTGTTACCTCCATCTTCTCCTTGTTTTCAATTGCATATTTCTTTCCATTTATTTCAGTATATTTGAAATATTTTTTCCTACAAAAAAAATGGGCTTCTATAGATCTCTAAGAGCTTTTCATTGGTTTCCATCCAATAACAAAAAATAAAAAAGATATATTTCCTTCTTCTTCTTTCCTTTCTTGTTTCCTTCTCCTTATTCTTATCCCTAGTCCTATGCTCCATGTCTTTTTGGATTTTTGCTCTGTAGCAAAACAAAAACCAGAAAAAGATTCACCCTACTCTTTTCTTTTCTCCTTCTTTCTTCTTTTTATGCTCCTCCTTTTCCTCCATATTTTTATTCTTCTGACTATTCTTTTCTGTCCTATCTTTTTCTAGAAGATTTGGAACTTTTAAAAGAAAAAGTTATGTAGATCACCGATGGTTTCCATCCCCAAAATTCAAAAAAATAATAATGATGTGGCATTTTTCTTCTTTGCATTTTTTTCATGTTATTTGTAGAAACAATGCATCTTTTAGTTTATTCTTTTTCTGTCATCCATGAGGCCACACCTATGATTTTGCATGTGACAGTTACATGCCTTGTCCAAAAACTTGAGAGGGCATAGAGAAAAAATTTAAAGAAGCAGCGCAGATGCTGTACATAAAATATATATTGTCCTGCTCCCATACTATGATCCATCCATCCATGCCCCTTTGCGCTTCATTTTTTTGTTGGTCATTTTCTAGCACCCCCTCCTAGATGAAAATAATACAAGATATGAAAAGCTGTCACAACCAACAATAACTCCCCTCGAAGATATTTTAAAATTAAAAAGAGAAAAAGATAAACTAGAGTGAGAAGTCCACACTGAAGCTTTGATCTCGAGATGATTAAATAATCCTAAAGGCTACTCCAATAGCACTCATCTACATATTGCAGTTGTGTGGAAGCGTTCTAGAGCATGCCTACATCCATTTCCTACTGACGTAGTCTTGGATGCTCCTACAAAGTAGATTTTGACTTTCTCCTCATCTAGAGGATGCGACTCAACAAAAAATAGGGGCAAAGGCTTGTAGGCTAGATTTTGACCTTTTGTCCTTTTCTTTCACAAAATAACACTACTTATCCATGGAGAAAAGATGGAAGCATGCTCCACCTATCCCCCCCACATGCTCCCTTATGAGTACCTTTCATTTCCTCTTTCGACCTCCTCCAAATCAGTATTGAGACTGATTTTTTTCTCCTTTTTGCAAGGTACATCAAAAATTCATGCAGAGCCTATTATATATATAGCCATAGAGAAAAGACAAAAGTAGGCTCTACCCATGCCCCCTCGTGAGCACCTTCTCTCCTTTTTCTTCCTTCCAACCTCTTCTAAATGGATGCTAATTTTTTCTTTTCTTGCGAGGCATCTCAAATATCCATGTGGAGTACAGCAAGCGGACAAGAGCCATCAAGCAGCTTTTAGATTCCATATTTAATATAGAGTATAAATAAGATGTTCAAAATGGAACAAGACAAATATTTAGGTCGAAAAAGTAGATACGAGAACAAGGAAGCAAGCCACATCAATAGATGCTCTTTCGCAAAGACTTTTGCCCCCTTCTATGCGCTAGCTTTATAGCATGTTTCCAAGATACAATAGAACCTCCAATGAAACTCTCCTTTAGAGCACACATGGAAGAGCTTGAACTAAATTATTTGATGTTTTCAGACCAATCAAATTTTTATGTAGAATTAAAGAAGCATAGAGAGCTTGTGGAACACTGTCTTAGAAAGATTGTATAATTCTCTACCAATTAGGATAAAGCATTACCATAATACAGGTTGGACACAAATTTATTTGGGTCGGCCCATAATATCATCCACTTTCCAATATCCATACATGACAATAGATGGAAGGTGCAAAATAGCCATATGAATGCTCATAATATTAGAAAATGTATCCTAAAGCTAATCGTTTAGACTATTGTGCTCTTTGTAATTGTATATGAATTATGAAATAATAAAATTATTTGATATTTTCATCAAAAAATATACATCTTTCTTATTAGAACTCTTGTGTTGCGATGAAGTTCTTAGAACTATATGATAATCGATAAAGGAGGATTTATCGAATAGTTCTTAAATATGTTTGCGATCAAATGATACGTTATTGAAGAATGATGATGTTAATCGAGTGTAGGTCATTATGTACTATATAGATTGGTTATTCTCTTAATCAAAGAGTGTAGAGATACTAGTATGGCATACAGGTGAGATGTAGAAATACATCATCACTGAACAAGTGACTCACTTGTGGAGCACTTTGCTGTTAAGAGAAGCTCAAGAAATGTACGGGCATAAGTATCCCTCAGACTTGAGATCACGATAGTGACTTGCAAATAACTCACTGTGCTTTGATGTCAGACTACCTGCATTTTAATATAGTCATAAAAACTACTAGGTACAGTCAAGTACTTGTGAAGTCTGTGTAGGGATCAAGATGAGATTGATCCATCTAAATTACAAGAGTTAATGCATCACTATATTTCAATTTAGTAAACCCTAGGTCTGGATAATCCATGTGATGAATGTGAAAGGTTGAAATAGAATATGGATGACTCATCCAGAATTAACAATTAAACCCTAGGTCATCCTCGAGCATTCAGAGAAAGAGATGAATTATGTGGTGACTATATGCGTAGGTTCTTAAATATTGCCTTATATATATTTGACCTATCTGGACATCGAGAACTATTGCTAGATGATAATTTCAATTAGCACAAAAAATGATTCCTGTACTACCGACTTAGTGTTCGAACCTATGGAGTCACGCACAAAGTCAGACGACATAGGAAAGAATTGATCTAAATCTATAAGTTCAATTTGAAAGTACGTTACTTGATTGAATGAATAGATTAGCTTAATTGAGAATTAAGTTTAGGTCGTATAGGATTAAAAATTAACTATATCTAGCTAGCACTGGACATGTGGTTCAGGTTTAATTTCAGAGATGATACTGATCTGATCAATGATCCAAAAGATTTATTAGAGATTGAATTCAAGGGTTAATTAATTTTAGATTTGATCTGATTTAATTAGGCTTGAATTGGGTTCAAAATTCAAGTTAGACTTGGATCAGAATTTAATTAGATTAAGATTGACAGGCTCTTCGAATCTAACTCGAATCGGATCCCAATTGAGGCAAATCTGAGCCCATTTGGTTTAGAACCAAGAGTCCTAATTATCAGGGACTCTCTCTCATAAGGTAGCCAACCAAGGAAGAATTGAGGCACTAATTTTTCACCCAAGAGCACGTGCGTGAAGGGTCTCACGTGAACAATCTTAGGCGCTCTCCTTTCTCATGTCCGATTCCTACTTTGGATAGGATTGAGTGTCCTAACTAATTAAGACTTTGGATCAGATATGGATGCCTCATCTATTAAAGGGAGGATCCTATTACACGATAAAAGCAAGTGATTTGTTTTGTGCGACAAACACAAAAACCATCGTGAGATAAAGGAGAGGCTTGTATGCGACAACAAAGAAAGGGGCACTGTTTTATGGGACGTCCTTCACTCTTCACATTATCCCTCTTGGTGTCCTCTTCCTTGGTGTGAAAGTTTACATTCGAGATAAGATCTCCTCCTTCCCTTGCTGCCTTCTAAAGGATTGGCGCAACATACTTCATCCATATTCCTTGCGGAGCTTGGTGTGCATGCGAAGTAGAGGGTCTATACGTTCAGACCTTGCGAGGCATTGGATTCGAATTTTCTTGAGGATTTTGATCCCTATTCCACTGCATATCAGGTAAACATAAAATTTATATTAGTTTATTCTAAAAAAAAATTTAAATCACACCCAGACAATCCGATCAGATCAGAGAATTTTTCTTCACAGAACATGTCAAAATCATATATGAAAAGCTTGACCAATAACATATTGCAACAATCATTAAAGAATGGAAAAAAACATATGACTAAAATTTGAAATTTAGAATGATTCAAAATTTGAAACAAATGCCAGAAAATTTGTCTAACCACTCCATGTTGGCCATGATTAAGAATATTATCCATCTGATCAGTGACAAACAAACAAGTTTTCAACAATCCCTATATTGTTAAAATTTTAATTAATAGAAAATCACATGATCAAGCAAATACAAATGGTTTATATTGTATATCTAATGAAGGTGTCTAGTGGACTTAACCTCTACTTAGTGACAATTAGATTTCATCACACTTCTTCAAAATGAACTATCTTGAACTTGGACTTGATATATACACATGCACTAAAAGCACATACAAACAAACTTGAATCATGTTCTAATTTGATCCACACATTCTAACCATCTAGTATCTTATTTTATGAGCACTTAAGAGAATAGCTCAATTTCCATAGATTGTGGCTCCATGATAATTCTTACATAGGTGAGATCTCCAAGGGTTTTCACAACTCAAATCTTCCGTTTGGGCCTTGGTCTCAATTTGAGCCTAGCTCTTTTGGTCTTGGTGTAGTTAATGCATTCTTATCATAGGCAAAAACTTAGAATTTTAGTTTTGAGTACTTCTTCTAGCTATCTAATTGACTTGCTTTCACCTATTGATCCATCGATGATCATAGGTTTTTTAGCCCAAGCAGAATTTTTAGTCATTAGTGTTGGGGTTGCCATCGATGATATCTAACTTATGGGATTCAACCTCATTCCCCTCAATGATACTAAAATTAGCCTCCACGCTAGTTCATTAGTAAGAGGGTCAGACAAATTCTTTTTTGGCCTCACAAAATATAGGGCTGTGGTATTTTTATATAAATTTTAATAATTTTGTCTAGGCCTAATATGCTTTTTCTTGTATTTTAAATTTCTTTGTTTATGTATGGCAATGACAGATTGATTATCACAATATAAGATTGTACAGGATAGTGATTTAAGTCCTAATGAGATGGGGGCTGTTTCGACCATTTCGTCCCATTTCTCTGAGATTCCAACACCTGAGATGGGTGTGGACACTAAAACATACTTTTGGCCTCTATCCTGACCATCCCGTCTTCTTTCCGATCGAATCATGCATTGGTACTGGCATCTCGATTGGGACTTGCCCTTTTTCTTTCAATTCATCACTGGAAGGAAGAAGAATGAGAGGTTGAAGTCACTGATCTTTTTCACTAATGTGTCACCATCAGCATCATCATCGAAAAGGAGGAGCATGATCGAAAGGGAGGAGCCAAGAGGAGCATGCATCAAAATTTGATTCCAATTATCTCACAAAGATCATGAGGGAGGACCGTTGGAGAAGGAGAAGAGAGGAGAGAGAGGAGGGAAGCATTCGGATTTTGATGAGGAACCAACTGGGAGGGAGGAGGGAGGAATAGAGGGGAACAATGGTTGAAACCCTAACTTAGGAGGTCATTTTGTATCTCGGGTTTGGGCTTTCTTGTGCATGTGATTTATGTTCTTTCATGGTCTCATTCGTTCGATTGCACCCACATAACTCTCAAAGCATTCGGATTTAGATCTTTGGCTGCATGAGATCCACTGACTGAGTGGTTAGATCTGGCTATATGCAATCCGCTGGCTAAATATGGATTCAGACTGTATGTTTTGCATAATTTAATGATTGATATTCATGATATGCCGATAGCCTAAAAGTACTCATATGTGGTGACAATCTGAGACTGATATTGTGATGGGAAAGAAAGTTCTGAAAAAAATATCATGCATAGAAAGAAGAATCTCACAAACAACAATGATGGGTATGCATTAAAAAGAGTCAGAGAATTGATTTCTTAGGACAAAACTAATACATATGCATTGAAAGGAGAGGAAGTTAAAAAAATAAACATGCGAACCTTGCATGGTCGACATTCAACACAATTTGTAATATCAATTGTACCATCTATTCATGTGAAGAAGGATAAACCATATGAAAATTATTCATCTAGGATCAATGTAATTTAAATAATAATATGTTCGAAACAAATACAGCACCTAACATGTAGTTTGGTCCTATAAGTCCACAACCTCCTGTTACCTATAGACTATATAAATATTCACATCCGACTCTCAATCTGTCACGGCCATAATATTCACCAAGAGTTGGGAGCTATGCTATGAGTTCTAATGGCAATATTATTTTTGAGCACCTCTAGCGTTATCTGAAAAGAGAGAAGGGAGATTCTAGAATTCATATAACAAAATTGATGGGTCTCGCCAATGGTATTTCTACTCCTATCCTTTATTTCATATTTCATGCTTACTTATTATCAAATTTATAAATATTTTAATTAATAAACTATTATTAAAAATTATTGCCATTATTTTTTTATTATATTTATATTTATTACAATAGTGATATCTAAATTGCAACCATTCTAATTGATGGTTGGTTTAAAGTTATTGCAACATGTCACATTAAAATGGTTGGTTCAAATTTTTTCAATCCTGTGAAATATATAATTATTAGATGGACTAGGTCTAGTGGACTAGCCCAATAGTTATCTACTACATTATCCCTACCTTCCAATAATTTAAAATCACATGAGGATGCCTGTTATCTACTATACATGTGCTCTAGGATTTGGAATGGTATATTAGTCCATGTAATAATTCTTTCGTTGAAATAGTAAGACACTAATAGTCTAAAATCTAAGTTAAAGTAAGTAAATAATACTAATAAAGAAAAATAGAGCATGAACTCTCAGAAGAATAAATGAGAAGGGGATAAAAAATTAAATATATATTAAAAATATAAAAATCTTAAACATAAAAATGAATAGATAACTGGATGCTATAAATACAATAAATAATTAAACAATATATTAATTATAAAGTATTTAGAAATTCTGAAATTATATTTTGAAATTACAAAAAAATCTTAAACATAGAATGGATAGTTAACTAAGTGTAATAAATATAATAAATAATTCAAATAAATTTTATTAATTACAAAAATATTTAGAATTATAACATATATGTGGCAATTACAAAAAATCCTAAACATAGAAATGGATAGATAATTGGATATAATAAATATAAAAATAATTAAAATAAACATAATTAATTATAAAAAATTATTTTAGATATTATAAGAAATCTTGAACCTAGAAAAGGT
Organism: Elaeis oleifera; assembly: GCA_000441515.1. Classification (NCBI taxonomy): domain Eukaryota; kingdom Viridiplantae; phylum Streptophyta; class Magnoliopsida; order Arecales; family Arecaceae; genus Elaeis; species Elaeis oleifera. Next base: position 375,340 of record KE505209.1, on the reverse strand, counting down.
AGATAATTGGATATAATGGATATAATAAATAATTAAATAGATTTAATTGATTATAAAATATTTAGAATTATAAACATATATTTGGAAATTACAAAAAAAATCCTAACATAGAAATTAGATAGGTAACTAAATATAATAAATAATTA
>KE505209.1:346818-364531 GCA_000441515.1 Elaeis oleifera | reverse complement strand
TATTCCCAACAACCTCCTATTCATGAAAAAAAAAATCCCATCCCTCCTCTTTCCCGACCTCCTTCGAGAAAAGGATTTGCATCATCTTCTCCTCTTGATACTTATACTTCTTTCTCTTCTTTTCTATTTGATCACCATTTCTCTTTTTTTTTAATACTAGATTTTTTAGATCCAAAAAAATCTAGTCTTAAAAAGATTTTTCTCTAGTTTAACCATGATTTATTTTCTTTTTTCTTCTATTTTTTAGATATAAAAAGTTTTCTAAATTTTTTTCTTCTAATTTTCCTAGTCTAACCATAATGAGATCTAAAAAATGTTCTTTCATATCGATTTTTCTCACATAGATCAGCTTTTTTGGTCTAACCATGATTAGAACCTTTTCTTCCAATTTTCAAGTTTGAAAAGTTGTATATATTTTTCTCTTATTTTTTCTAAGTCCAGCCATGATTAAATCTAAAAAAAAATATTTTTCATGCTGTTTTTTTTTTACAAAGACTATATTAGATTACATTAGAATATAACTACAGTTTGATATGGCTCCTTTTGTTTTGGTCTCTTAGAGCTTGTGAACAGAGAGGATGATAACTATTAGAATTATTTAAATTCTATATTGATAAAATGACTGATATTTGATCCTGCCCTCACCCAATATTTGGCCAAACTTCCATCCATCCTGCTCTTTAGGGAGAGAAAATGAGTAGAGGAATAGTATGGTAGAAAAGAGGACTAGGATGATGAGATATGCCTTTCTATCCATCACCATCCATTTTCGAGTTGTACTTTCTATAACCTGTCAAACATATATCATCTCCAACATAAATTATATGTAATATGTTAAATGTAATAAGTGGAGAGCTGTATCTTGATTTCTGGTAGAAATCTATATTAGAAAAATTATGCAGTGACAAAGCATCTCTTTTGTTAAAATTTCGGAGGCTTTGTTTGATGTTCATAAATAAACTCTTCTGGTACAACTACTGATTTTATGACGGCCATGTCAAAAGTGTAGAAAGATAAGAACAAATTCACATTTTTATTAAATGAAGCTTTTATCCTATCTTATTACCCGAAGGCATTCTCTTTCATCTATATTCATTTGATTATGCTACTTACCATTAGGTTGTTAGCAGTATGTGCTTATTAATGTCATATTGCTTGACTATAGATTTATTCCATTGGGTGATGTTAAAAATTTGGTATGCACTTACTGATTCGCTAGTGATTTTAGCTGCATCTTTGAGGAGGATGATTGGAAATTATCTATGTTTTATACAAACCATATAGATAAAGCTTGCTTGAGGAATATCAATAAGATATGTTGGAATTTCTTATTTCTTCAAATCTATGAGGAGATTTGGAAAATTGGTATATGATACATCATCTATTCCTTATTCACTTATATATACCAGTAATATATGTAAATTGAAGATGTTTATGCATAAATTCAAATGTTCAAATGTCTTATAAGTTTCATCAATAGTTAGCTATACTAATGCTTCCTCAAATTATTTATACTTTAGGAGATACTTGAGAAAGCCATCAAGTTTATAATAGTTGCTTGAGTCTACATAACTTTCATGAAAGAGTAAGAAGCTGGTTATCTATTGAATTTGTATATTGGTTAAATGCTATGGTTGGATATTTAAGAGAAAAATTGCATGTTTCTTGTCTAATATTTGTTTTTGGAGCTCATTTTCTTTTCAAAATTTTAAGCATCTCTCCTTTTTACCACATACTTTTGCTAAGATACATGATAGAAATATTTTTTTTGATAGTGTTATATGTATGATTTACACTGTTTTAAACATTTTGATTAAGCAGTTTGATAACTTTATACATGTGGGTTGCATATTCTCTCTTTTCAAATCTTGTATGCTATTAAATATGAAGTATGGTGGGGATGTCATGATCCTATCGAGCAGATTTCGAAAAATTTGTCATATATTGAAGGAATATATTGATAAATTTAGGATCTCTTGATCAAATTATCTCAGCATATTAATCTATTAATGTCCATAAAATCTCTTTTGAGATATTAGATTTTTTAATACTTAAAACTCTTCCAATACCTTTCTTTAATATCCAAAATTTCTTATCGTTGATAATCCTTCATACTAATTTGTTATATTATTTGAGCATCATCTATTATACAAAGATTGTTATCTTATCATTTGTTTAACATATGATGCCTATAGCATGTGTCCATTTTCTTATTTTTGGATTATTTGATCCGCTATGGAAGCTTTTATTTCTCTTATTTTAGTTTGATGCTGCAAGAATTCAAGAGGAACGATGGATAAGATTATTTTATCTTTCTATCGTATAGACTTGCATTTCATACTTATACATTTTCATTTAATTCTATACGAAATAGGTTAATGTCTATGATGGATAGTAATGAAAATACAGCTGAAGTTTCAAGTACACTTGGTTGTAGTAATTCTCATCCTACATGACCCTCTAATACAGATAACTCTAAAGCGAGAGAAAAATAAAGGTTAGAGATATGGAATCATTATTCAGGGATAGAAACCAAAAGACAAGATTAAATATAATTATTATCAATTTATATTTTCAATCGATCCTAAAAATTGAACAAATCATCTTCACAAACATACAAAGAATTGTAAGTTAAAAAAAATATTGATAGAAGGCAAAAATAGTTCATAGGTCATGTAACATTAAAAGATAATATTGCATTGAATGAGTTGACTCCCTATTCATTTGATCAAGAAAGAAACTATGAGGATCTTACAAGAACGATAATTCTATGAGAAATGCCATTTACAACAGTTAAATATCTAGCTTTTTAAATGTTTGTTAGAAATCTTAGATCTGAATTTCATATTGTTTCAAGGACAACATTGGCATCTGATTATTTTAAAGCATATGAAAAGAAAAAAGAAGACTAGATGAGTTATTTAAAGTAAAGTATGGAAGAATCAACTTAGCATTTGATATATGGACATCAAATCAAATATTGGGATATATATGTCTCACTACACATTAAATCACTAATGATTGAAAACTTAACATATTATCAACTATAAGATGGTCGCTTCAACATATATATGAAGGAAAAATTGTCTGATCACATCGGATGCCAGAAAGAAAATTGAATATATTAGCAATTAAAATTTTCATAATGTTTATGAAATATTACCTTAATTCACAATGAAAAATTTGATCAAGGTAGAAGAGGTTCCTCAATCAATTTGTTTGGCAAGATCTGGATGTGCAGATCCTCTACTTTGCATGCATGCCTAGCAATGTAGGAGAGAGAGAGAGGAAAGAAGAGAGTCTTGAGATTTGATCTTAAGATCTTAGAAGAAACCCACACACCACACCACAAGAGATAGGGAGGACGCCTAAGAAGAGAGAGACACTCAAGGAGAGGTGACGCCTAAGAAGATGGGACACCCAAACTTCTCACACCTAAGCCAATGCTTGATTGATTTTTTTCTTCTCTACACCCATCCTTAAATAGATAAGAGTTCCTACATCAAATCAAATATCTTCATGGATTAGGAATAGGACTCTCTATATTTGAATCAAATCAACTCCCTAAACCATAAGGTTTCTTAATTGAAGTAGGAGAGGCGCCAACTCGCGCCTCCCTTCACCATGGTGCACGCCCAAGGGGAGGAGGCTGTTCCAGCATCCTCTCCTCTATTTGGTCAGCCATATGGGTGAGAGAATACTTGATAAATATGGTTAATTGCACCAAATCTAATTTGGTTCAAGTTTGAACTCAATTCGAATCCAATTCGAATCTGATTGAAATCAAATTTGAAAAGGCTGCTAATCTTAATCTAATTAGGATTTAGCTAGGTCCAAGTCTAACTTAGATAATTAATCCAATTTAGTCTCAATAAAATCAAATCTAATTAAATTTAGATCTGATCTAAAATAATTAGGACTTGAATCCAAACTCTTATAATTTTTGGATCATAGATTTGATCAAATTCATCTTTGGAATCAAACTTACGCCTTATGAGCAGTGCTAGTTGCATATAGTCAGTATTTAATTCATATGATCCATAACTTATTTTTAATTAAGTAAATCTATATGTTCAATCAAGTCTCATACTTCTAAATTGAATATATAAATATTCGTTCAATTTTTTTCTATATTGTTTGACTTTATGTGTGACTCCATAGATTCAAACATTAAATCGATAGTACAGGAACTACTTTCTATACTAATCGAAGTGACCATCTAGCAATGATACCTGATATCTGGATAGGTCGAATAATTATAAAACAACATTCAAGAATCTCAACATATGGTTACCACATATCATCTCTTTGACCCTAATGCTTAAGATGATGTAGGGTTTAACTGTCAATCCTAGAATAGTCATTCTCATTATATTTCAATCTTTTCTAAATCTCATGACAGATCATGAGGATTATCTTGGCCAAGATTTTACTGGATTGAGATACAGTGATGCATTAACTCCTGTAAATTGGAGGGGTCAATTCCACCTTAACTCACACACCAACTTTGCAAGTATTTGACTGTACCCAGTAATCTTTCATCACTGTATTAGAAATACAGATAGTCCGATATCAAAGCATAGTGAGTTGCTTATAAATCACCGTAGTGATCTTAGATCAGAGGGCACTTATGTCCATATTCTTCGCGAGCTGCCCTTGACAACAGAGTATTCTGTAGGCGAGTCACTATTCAGTGATGATGTACTCCTATATTTCATCTGTATGCCATACCAGTATCTCCACACTTCTTGATTAAGAAGACAACCAACCTATATGGCATACAATGACTTATACTCGATAAATATTATTGTCCTTATTAATAACATATCATTTGATCATGAACAAGTTTAAGAATTATTCGATAAATCCTCTTTTATCAATTATATTATAGTTCTAAGGACTTCATCAAAACGCAAGAGTTCAAAGAAAGATACACTTTTATAATGAACTTGCCAAATAATTTTATTCATTAATAATTCATATATAAATTATAAAAACTCAATCATCTACAGACATATAATTAGCTTTAGGACATATTTTCAACAATATAGGCTTAGTTATTAGTGATTGTATTGCAAGCTACATTTCATCTTGGAACACTAAAAAAGATTGGGTTCAATCATCCTTAATAATTTGTCAGCAAATATAGTTATGGCTATGGAATTTCAAAGATAATTTAGAAGAGATTTACTTTTGGATGGCAGGATCTTTCATGTAGGTTGTTGTGCACATATTCTTAATTTGATTGTGAAGGATGGGTTGAAGGTAGTGAAGGGTGCTATTGATAAGATTTAGGAGGCTGTTAAATTTATAAAATCATCTCAAGCAAGATAGAAAATATTTATGAGAATTATCAAATAATTAAAGATAAATGGTAAGAAAAATGTGCATAGATGTACCTACTCATTGGAATTCTATGTATCTCATGTTAAATGATGATATACAATTCAAGGATGTATTTATGCGACTTGAGGTCTAGGATCCTAATCTTGAAATATGCCAACTAAGAAAGATTGGTTTCAAGGCATTATTATTTACAATTTTTAAAATTTCCATCATATAACTATTTTTTCATAAACAAAAAAATATAACTGTAAATTTGTATTTCTATGAGATTCGGAGAACATAGGTGCTCTTAATTCTCAAAATCTTGGAGTTCAAATACAGTTGTGACGATGATGGCCTTAAAATATAGGAGAATTTATCAAATATTGAAAAGATTACTCTTACATTCTTGCCATGGGGTTGTTCTTGATCCGACACATAAGATGAAGCTTATTAAGTATTACTTTAGAAATCTATTGTAATGGTGATCATGCTTCAATTAAGATCAATAAAGTGCATGATGTCATTCAAAATTTTTATAATCATTATATAATTTTATATGGCGCATGTGACTTTCATATTCAAGCAGAGGAGATGGTGTCTATATCTCAAGATAGAGGAGATGAGAGTTTTTTTATACAAGATTATGAAAATTTATCCAAAATTTACCTTACCATCCAAGTCAGAATTAGAGATCTATTTAAAAGGAAGGTCATTTATAATCTCTAATTTATATATCTGTATTAAAATATAACTTAATATTGCTAATAAATAACTTGTAAAATATATTTATTTTTAAATAGGTTCATCCTTTAGGGGATCAGAATTTTGATATTCTAAACTATTGGAGAATCAGTGAATCAAAATATCTAATATCGTCTGGGATGGTTCGTGATATATTGGCAATTGCGGTGTCTATTGTTGCATCTAAATTTAGTTCCAACACTGCTAAAAGGGTTTTGGATGATTTTCATAGTAGCTTATCTCTCGATATGGCTTAAACCTTGATATGCATGTAAGATTGGCTTTGAGACACCTTGCATCATCTTGTAGTTTGAATTTCTAGAACATTTATAAACTTTATCATATATTAATATATTAAAATTTTCAATTTTAATTTATATTCTTTTATATATAGATGGCCCACCTCTCCATGAACTATAAGATTGAAGATTACCAAATAGCTATTGTTATTAATACTACTGATTAGCTTATCTTGATAACAATCATCTTTATTATTATGTTTATATTGTTAACTTTTATCCTAAATGTTCTTGGTTATGTAACTAGTTGGTAATGTAACTTTTACTTTTCTTCCTTAGAATGTTATTTGAGATCTTATTTGCCTTGCAGTTTTTTTACAGCTACCGATTTGCATTATATTTGGTGATCAATCTTCTATGATTATGTTAGAAGGTAAGGCAACTTGCAATAATGAATGATTATTTTAGAATTTTATTTAGCTTTCAATTTTGGCTAAACTGCATGGGAAGCCATGAAGGCCTTGGCTTATTATACTATGGATAGCTATTTTTATTGATCTACTGTATAATTTTGTTGTATTTGAAATTTCAAATACTTCATGTAAGGAAAAAAGGAGTTGGTTCTTTGATAATCTTCATATTGTATCAGACTAATTTAGATACTCTAAACAGGCTTATAGCAACTACAACCGTGAGTTTTCTTTCCTCTATGATCTCCTATTTGTGGGTGAGCTTTATTGTGGAGTTTTGTCATTATTTCCATCAACTACTCTATAATTGCTATGATCTTCTTTATTGGCTATTGGCTAATCGGCTCTTTGATATGCCATATGTGGATTTTTAACTAATACTGGCATTCTTCAACTGCTAGGGATCATATTTTTCTACTGTACTTTAAATATTATCAACTACTGTTATTCTAGTTGTTGTCAACTTATCTTCTATACTGTACTCTAGAGATATTTTACAGGTGATTGTCAACTTCTCATATGTATGGAGATCTAAAGAGACGTATAGTCATCAATATTGGTGTCATCAAATTTTTACTAATGTATGGTCATATTTTCTGTAGTTCTGTCCATCTTTGAAAGAACTCTTTAAATACTTTTTGGCCTGTTTTGATGCTTATTATTCACAAATTTTAGTGACTTATCTATTCTGTTGTACCATTTTGATTTTCATTTATTTACTCGGGCCTGTAACTATATCTAAGGCCTTATGCTTGGTTTATATTCCAAGATAGTTATATATACTTTTCTCAATTAATATTAATTCGGCTTCTTATTACTAAAAAGTTGGTTCATTTTCTCTTGATCTATCCCTATCTATCTTACAGCTCCAATAATTAATGACAAAGGTAGATCGTAGTCATTTAAGAAAGCACTAAGATTAGAGGTGGGACTTCTTTGCTGTAGATTCTAGATCATTTAAGACAACTCTATGTACCAAACCTAACCCTGACCTGAATCGAATCCGTATTTCATGGATTGGGGTTGGGTTATATATGGATCCGACCTGACCCAAATAAATCATTGGATCAAAAAATTTGATCTTGGACTCGACCTAACCCAATCTTCTAATGGATTGGATTGAATCCAACATCAAGATCTGATCAAAAAATTAGATCAGACTAGGATCACTCATGATCCAGTTCGATCCGATCCATTTACACTCCTAGTAGTAGACAGTGAACAAGAAGTATCGAAATATATCTATAATCACACTTGGGTAATATATCTATAATCACACTTGGGTATTTGCTCTTTTGAGAAAATAGGTACAAGAGGAGCTGCTTAGGTCAGGGTTGACAAGATTTGCCACTAATTACATAGCATTGAAGAGCCTTCTTAATAATAAATCTGATTTGAGGAATATGATGATTTTTGATGAATGGAGGGCTTTTAAATATGCAAAGACCAATTCTTATAAAAAAAATATAAGGACCAATGATGGACGACATATTGAGGTATTATATTAAGTTATGATTTTGAAATAAGTACTCTGAGGTGGTTAAGATAATAGAATCCTTGTATGCAGTACTGCGAACAGTAAATACTGAGAAGTTTTCTCAGATAGACTATGTATATCCCAAGATGTCTATCTGTAAAGAAAGATTCTAGCCACAATAGGATAGAAGAAAGCAGCACCATATTGCATATCTTTAGTATAGATGGGATACTTAAATGGGAAAGGAATTGCATTTGACAGGTAAAATTTGCTTGAATCTTAACTCTCACTTATCCTTTATTGAATAAATTGTGAATGTCATTGTTTTAATCAATATTATTTTTTATATAGTTTACTATTTAAATTCTAAATATCAAGATAACCATAATATTGCTTTGGGTGAGGAGCTTCCAATGACCCTGAAGAATGTGGTGTATAGGCTAGAAATTGATCCAGACTTGGCTGTAGAAGCTATAAGTAAGATAATAAAAGAGTAGATGCCTATCATAGTAAGATTATTGGTGTATTTTTTAATTATATTAATTTATTAAAATTAAATGACCTTCAATGAGAAGTTTATATTGAATAGGTAGGAAAAAAATTTTTGAGAGAGAAAATGGAGCTTTGGAGAATAGCAAGCACACAGATCCATTTTAAAATATCACTAGATATAAATATAAGACTATTTTTATTATCTTTAGTTCTTTACATCTATGTATAGCTGAGGACTTAAATATTTATATATATATATGTATTATTTGAATGCAGAAAAATGATGAGTCCAGTGGGGTATATTTGCATCAAATCTAAGAAAGATTGCTATTCGAATCTTATCACACACCATCTCATCAAGTGGATGTAAGTGCAATTGGAGAATATTTGCTCCAATCCATATAAAATTAAAATCATCTAATATCATCAAGATTAAGAAATCTAATTTTTGTTCACTATAATATGAGGTTAAAGTTCAAGTATGATAATAAGGGAAAGGAGCCCAGATAAGATGACCCATTCGAGGAGGATATTATCCATGATAAGGAGGATCCTATGCTAAACTAGGTTGTAAATTAGGAAGTATGCAATTCATTGGTATTAATGAGCCAAGAGATCCCCCTAATCATGTAGAAGAACAGCACATGATGTGGGGTTACAAGATGTGTACTGATAGGCGGCCTTTTATTTATCCCCATTCAGAGTGGAATGTGAGATACTGATGGAGATGATGGTGGATCAATTAGTAGACAATCTGAGGATTTAGATCAATGATTTGATCATGGAATATTTAGTTTGAGATATCAAGCAAGGATCTCCAGAGATAGCCAGGCAATTGGGATTAGTTAGAGCTCGAGAGAGAACCAAAGAGTTGAGCTGAGGAGAGAGATGTGGGAAGTCCAAATCAAAAAAAAGATAATAATTAATCTACTAGAGGCAATTGATGATGTGTAGATTTAAGATAGACCCAAGCCCTCAGATCTCAGATTGCCTAGATCATCTCATGATATTAATGATAATAATGATAGCAAGAATAGTTATGGATCTGATGACTATGATGGTCAGGGTGGAGGGGGTGATAAAGCATGTGGGATCAGTCTTTTTACTGAAGAAGGATATTTCACTCATGCTATGTAGGATCAGGACCATGGAGCTAGATCTAGATCTAAATATAAGGATGAAGAGTTGTTGACCTATAGAAGGAGGAGAAGAAATTTATTGTCGGATGTGACACATAGGTTGCGAATATTTTGGATTATTTTCATGAAAAATTGAGAATAACTGAGGAATATTGACGTCAGATATATCTGAAGTTTATGACATAGATGAGCAAGATGCTCTAAGAAGTAGGTTAGAGTCTGAGTAAGTTAGATTATCATCATCATCAATCAGAATAGGATCTATTAGATCATCAGATAGCCAAAGTATATATCATAGCCTTTCTCTTTCTACAAATGATTCAAATGTATACTCCTAATAGTCATATCATGAGGGGTATTTTCATATATATTATCTACCTTTATATGGAGGCCACAGTATGGTATTATCTCTTATTATCCTGACCAAGGATAGCTAGTCTCTTACCCAATGTACTATCAAGAAGATTATCCTGACAATATCAAATACCAGATGAGCAATAAGGATGGGTTTAATATCAAAATTGGCATCATATTCAAGATTTCAATTATGAGGACTCAGATGTTTATGAGCATCATAGGCATTCTATCTAGAATTAGTAGTAAATTTGATATGTTTATCTTAAATTGATGAATTTATTTTGTGTAATATTGAAAGTGATTTATTATATGTTATTAGCATAATTATATTTTCATATACAAGTAACTAAATTCAAGTAGTATGGACGATAGCTTTTTCATCAAACTTTGATATTTTATTTATTAAGTACCTATGCACGGATCATTATGAGAGATCATTGCTTGGTAATCAAAAAAGAGTCTTCAATAATCTAAAAGATCATAATACATCATAACATGAGTATTAAATAGAACTGATCTATTATTAATATATGTTGCTTTTAAAGTTCAAATGTATTCAAACAATAAATAGAGTAGTAAAACTTCAATATAAATTCAAAAAAAATAATATGTATATATATAAAGGGCATCCTAAGCATGTAATTGGGATGGCCATCGAGATGGGGTGAGACACAGGGTGTCTCATTCTGGATCAGCATCAGGATGCCCCCATCTCATGAAATTTAAACCCCAGTATGGGAAATAGGTTGGTTCATAAGAGATATTTCTCCTAGTAAATACTTACATCATCCAGTTTAAAGTCCAATGGTGTTTAAGGAAATTAATTCAACCTCCATGTTCTTATACTTCTTTAGGTGGGTAAATTATCTTCTTATAGATAGCATTATCCATAAAATGGAGAAAAATTTCTTACCCTCCTAGGAGGTGAATAAGCATTTTTCTATTAGCCAGAAAATAATTTTCTTTTGTTCCTAAATTACCCCTAACACTATAATAATAGTATGATACTGTAATATAATAATATCATGATAATATAATAAAATATATTATTATATTATGAATAATGTATAATATATTAAATATATAATAATATAATATATTATTTATATTATAATAATATCATTATTATATAATACATTATATTATATACATAATATAATATAATATAATTATTTAATAATATTTATATAATAAAGGGATCATAGGAAACATAGATAGATTTTAGCAACTTATTTGGAACAAAAATAATGTAAAAGAACATGAGGAATAGATTCCAGAACCATTTTTCAATGCATGAAAGAATATGGATGAATTATTTTTTTATCTAACTATTGTCTAGAAAATATTTATCTAGGAAAATATAGATTCCCAATAATGTTTTTTGCCTCCCAAAGAATGGGCACTAATTTTGGATTAGTATCATAATGAGTGGAAACTAGCTTGCAATCAAAAACTAATTAAATTTCTTAAGCAGTTTTTCTGTATGGCAAGTTCAGGGCATATGAAAACCTTTTTGCATTTTGATTAGTTTAGTCCCTTATGTAAGATCGGCTCGAACCAAATATTTCATGTCAAAATGACTTGATAAAAATGATTTAGTTTCATTGACTAAGGCTATGTCAGTACAAAAAAAAAGAATATTATCCATGTAAAATACATAAAAGCACCTAATTACCATCTTTAATATTAATATGTAAATATCTATTTGCTTCATTTATAGAAAAGCCACCAAATAAGCCAATATGATCAAACTTGGCTGGCTATTGTTTTGGAGCACCTTTCAAACAATACAAAGATTTTACTAATTTTTACACTGCTTCCTTTCTTGGCCTACTACATATCCCACTGGGATAGATCCATGTATATTTTTGCTTAAAATCTCAATTCAAAACTGCAGTATTTATGTCCATTTAACTGACCTTGAGTTTGTAAATAGATGTCAACGCCACTAGCGATTAATATTGGCCATAAGTGAGGATAAATCCAAGCAATCTATTGATAGTATTTGAGTATAACCTATAGCTATTAGTCTAGCTTTATATTTTCAATTGAACCATATAGTTTACATTTCTTCTCAAACAACTATTTGCACCCTATTGTTTTACACCGCAATAAATCAGTTAGTATCTATGTAATTTTAGATGTTATGCACTGCTGTTCACTTTCTTTCGCTCTATTTAGGATTATATTTGGAGAGAGAGATCAAAAGCACTTTCTAGAGCCCAAAAGTACTCATGTGCAACATGTCTGGATTTAGTAAACAACTTGAAACAGGTCCTTCCAAAAACTAAAAAAAAGGTCTTTATTTGGCAAAAACTCCAATTTGAAGCTTTTCTTAAAAATACATTTTTAAAGTTTGTCTGGAAGCTATTTGTGTGATCAAAATACTCCTAAGTTTTGTTGTTATGACTTTATTTAAAAATAATTAAATTATATATTTATAATATTTAGATCAAAATAAATATATAAAGTATAGAAGAACAATACTTTACACTATGTTATACCAAAATGAAAATAATATTGTAATATAATACTATTACAAGATTATACTAAAATAATTATATATGAGAACAATATTATTACCTGTTAATATATATATTATAATAATTGCATCATATCATATAATAGAGCCAGTAACATAGCATTGCCATAATATTAGTATAATATAACATAATATACTAAATACAATACAATACAATACAATATAATATAATATTGTATATTATAGCATAAAAATAGAAAATTAATATAATATATTCTTATTTTATTTATTTTACTCCATTGTATTTACTATATAATATTATATTGTAATATATTATATTATATATTTTAGTAGGTTGTATTATATTATCCTGTATTATAGTATATTATATTATATTGTATTGGATTGATTATAGCACTTCAAAGTATATTTATTTTTTATTTTTCACTATCGGATTAATTTGTTCCCAATCTGGGTGAAACAATTTGGGCTTGATCTGCTAGAGGGGTTGCAATCCAAAGGTTCTAATGATGTGCTGTCCACCATCATCAGTTAAGTCTGATGGTGACCTTTATTCCATTGGTTGCTTTTTGAAGGTTATTGACTAATTTTGGCCTATTTTCTCAAATCCAGGTTTTCCGGAGGTTGTTAGGATACCAATTGCCAGTAGCTGCCTCCTCTACTTTTGATGTACTCTTGATTTGCATCATAGCAAATCAATCTCATTAAGTTTAAAGGCACAAACCTATCACAGACATCATATCAATAGATCTAATAATTAAGCTTAATCTGTTAAATATTAGGTTCAAAAGATAAGAAACATTATAATGTATGGATCCGAATTTTATAACTAATTATGCTATAGATTTCAAAACAACATCTATCTTGTTTATACTTATAAATCAATAAATAAAATGTAGTGTATTGCCAAAATAAGCAAACTGGGTTAAGGTTGTGCATCCGTGGAAGCTCATTTCAAACAAAATTTTGAGCTAAACACAAGATGAAATTAATTACTCACTCTTCGTGGCCTTGGGAGCAACAAACAAGCAAGAAATAGCAGTCCTCAATGTTAGTGGTAGGCCTAGCAATGGTAGTGACCTATTTTGGGTGATGCGGCAATTGTAACCAAGAAGGAAGATGGATGAAAGGAGAAGAAAAGGAGATAGGAATTAAACCTATAAGAGCGAGGGTCATTGAATCTTGTAATTAGGTTGGTCGGCGGTTTGGATTCTGATGCAAATCTTGATTAGACTGCCAAACTTAGCAATGAAGTTGGATTTGAGTCTGGATTTCATCAACCAATTACAACCTAATCAGAATGTCATGTTATAAATAATTTGTATAGCAATATCTATTTATTTTGGCACAATGTGTATGTATAATGTTACATGGGCCTATTAATTAGGGTTGAAATTGGATCACATACGGATCGGATACCATCGTATTCATATCTATATTTATTTATTTAACGAATACAAATACAGATATGGATATTATTCAGATATAAAATTTATATTCATATTTATTTAAATGGATGCAGATATAATTCGGATACTGAAAGTATATATATAATTATGGATATTACTTAGATAATTAAATTTTATGATTACAGAATCATATTATTAAATAGATGATAAATCAAGTTAATAACATATTTATATAGTTGTATATATTTTTAAAATTAATAAATATTATATAAAATTATATAGGATTTCATATTGATTCGGATATTCGGATACAGATCGGATAGTTGTCTATCCATATCTATATCCATTTTTTTTAACGAATATAGATATGGATACGCATATTAATCGGATCCTCAAATTTTTATCCATACTCAGATTGATTTGGATACAAAATAGATCCGGATGGATAATATCCATGTCACTTCCACCCCTACTATCAATTAATTCAAATAGCTCAAGTTTGGTCGGAGTTATATATGAATTTATATATACGTGGAATGTTCATAGGGCCAAGTGGATAAACACTCTAAAATAAAGAAATTAAAATTATTTTTAAAATACTCTTATTCATGTTGTTGGGATCAATTTAGCTAAATTCAAATTTAAATCAAGCTGTAATTCAAACTAGAACATGAAACATAGTTTTGCTCACGCTCGATACAAGATCGATTAATGCCAATTTCATGTAGCGCTATGAAGTCCATCGTGGTAGACTCTATATGCTCGGCTCAATTTGGAAAGAGGCTTGAAACTGTTGTCAAGCCAATTTCAATTCAAACTCGATCACACCGGAGGCGGTAAGATCACTTAATCGGTGCAAATGGAGTGCTACCTTCCGATTGGTCTCCGCGGATCTCCTCCTCCTCGGCTTCCTTGAACCCGGCCGGCTTGGACGGCGATGCCGAAACGGAGGAGCGAGCCCCGCCCTTCCTCGGCCACTTTTATTGCGCCGGCGACCTCGACACCGACGCCGGCGAGTGGGTCCCGCCCTTCTCCTTCCCCTTCTTCCTCAGGTACCCGCTCACCCTCTACCCCAAAACCCTAACCCCAACCCTGGTAACGGAAAGGAAAATCCCTCATCCGGGTAACCCCACCCTCCTCTTTCTCAAGGTTGAATTTACATAATCTGAGCCAGTTATCTCAGTCATATATTAATCTTATGGTTTAGTTACGTTCTGTTCTATATAAATTATGTTCTTATAATAGATAATGTTAGCAATATTTGTCTATGTAGAAAATAATAATTGAATGAATGCCGGATATATATGAATTTTTATGCTCATATTTTGAGCTTAATCGAGCTGAGCTCGAGTGATCTAAGGGTGCATTTGTTTCGCGATCGGAATTGGAATAAGAATTGGATTGGATTGGAATGGGAATCAGAATGTCCAATCCCTCAATGCAGTTGGTTCAGAACTGGAATCAAAATTGGAATGGAATTTGAATGCTAGGGGAGAGTAAGGATTGGATTTAAGGGGTTAGGCCATTCTTATTGCCCTTAGAATCGGAATGGGAATGTGTTAGGATTTGATATCTCGAGATTCGGTTCATATTGAGCCCATAGCGAGGTCCGCGATGAAAAACGGAGTCCAACGAGATCAAGATCACCCCAAACGGAGTCCGGATGGAGAAGATATGCGCGAGAGAAGTTGGCACGAAATCCGGAGCGGTGGAGGACCGCTGGCGGGCTGGCGGAGCGGCGGCGGCGCGGCCGAGCGTGGCCCAAGCGCGGCAACGCGCGGGTCGGGCGTGCAAGGTGCGGCCCAGGCCCAGGCTCAGTATGCTGCGATGGGAGCCCGTTGCCCGATCCACGGTGGACCGGGCGGTGCACAGCCGATTGCATGGACCGCGTGGGCGTTTCTCATGCGTTTCTTGCGGTCCACGGCACTGTTCCGTGGACTGATCGCGATCCGACGGCCCTGGTTGCTTCCGATCGAGATCCAACGGTTTAGGAGGCTTGTTGGGTGCTCTTAGGAGTCTGCTTCCTGTTCTAACTGGGTTTTAAGCCTTTAAAGGCCTGATACGTGAACAGGTGGTGTGTGGCTCGATTTTGGTGTGCGGCACTATTTTATCAGGTGTTGATCTGAGAAAAGCCCGAACCCGTGGAGAGAGAGAGAGACGCGCGTCGTTGAGAGGAGCAGAGAGGCTCCTGGACAGCGGACAGCAGTCGCTTCAGGGGTTCAGGGGGATCTTCTTAGAGAAAGAGCTTTTGTGAGGGAGAACTTTTTGTAAGGGAGAAATTGGATATACGAGGGTTGAAGGTGAGATCTCCTCTTGTAATATTTCTTTTCTCATAGTGAAGTTTGCATGCCCCATGGAGGCGAGTCCTTTTTTGGCTGATCCACGTATTTGATTATTTCTTTTTATTTCTTCTTTCTTCCTGCTGCTTCACACAGTACCAAAAGATCATGGGAGGTGGTATCCTGATCAAACATCCATCCAACAAATGGTATCAGAGTAAGGTGGTACAAGGACGCAAATTGCAGCGGTGGTGAGCAAGACTGAAGATGGAGAAGACAGGATCAATCAAGATGGAGATCAACAAGTTTAATGGAAAGAGCAATTTCTCTTTGTAGCAGGCAAGGGTGAAGGACGTGCTCATCCAGCAAGGGTTGATAGACGCTCTCTTATACGAGGAAAAGCCGACCACTATGGACATGCAGGATTGGAGACGGCTACAGATGCAGGCGGTGAGTACCATCCGCATGTATTTAGCGGATGAGGTGGTGATCCACGTGCTTAGCGAGACTTTCTCGATGATGCTGTGGTCGAAACTCGAGGAGTTGTACATGACGAAATCTCTCACCAACACTCTTTTTCTCGGAAGGCAGTTCTACGAACTGCGGATGACTGAGAGACAGAGCGTGCAGAAGCATCTCAACCACTTTCAGAAGATCCTCACCGACCTCCTCAGCGTTGGTGAGAATGTTAAGGAGAAGATCAGGACGCTGGTTTTGCTAGCGTCGCTTCTTCCTTCGTATGAGTCCTTGGTGACTGCTCTTCTAATGAAGAAGAGCACCATCAAGATAGACGAGATCACCACGGCAATACTCCAGAACGAGGTTCTCAGGAGAGAGAATCTGGTTTCGAGCTCAGGTGGTGGTAGCTCGGTTTTGTAGTTTCTGGAGGAGCAGGAGGCGGTAAACGGAGCGACAGGAGATCACGACGAGGACGGTCCAAGTCCAGGAGGGACTTGAGCAAAATCAGATGTTATCGATGTGAAGAGTTGGGGCATCTAGCTAGAGATTATCCTCAACTCAGGGATCGGATGATGGCTGCCGTAGCGACGGTCAGTAGCGATTCAGAGGAAGATATTCTGGAGATATCTGACGAGATATCTACTTCTTCCTAGCAGTGAATTTTAGATTCTGCATGTACCTATCATGTATGTTGTAGAGAGGAGCAATTTAACTCCTTGGAGAACAGTGAGAGCACTGTTTATCTGGTGGATGGATTATGCTGTGCGATCAGAGGCATCGGGACGGTCAGTTGGAGGACGTATGATGGTGCAGTGAGGAG
>KE505209.1:335532-346798 GCA_000441515.1 Elaeis oleifera | reverse complement strand
ACAAGACGGTAGTTGGTGGAGGAATTCTAAAGGTGCTTCGCGGCAATAGGATTGTTCTGGAGGGGAAGAAAGGGAGGAGAGAAAATTATTACCTAGCGGAAAGCCCAGTGCGAGGTGGAGCTTCAAGAGTCAGGAGGAGCCTAGAGCGAGGTGGAGCTCCAGGTGGAGATGGATCGAGTATGAGATAGGAGATTCGGGAGGATGAAAGGTGATATCGCAAGGTGAGATTCTTATTGCTGTATGATAATGTCCCGAGTAGGTCTCAAATCAGGAGGAGCACAGCATACGGAGATGGAATCGAGCGGCTTGGCTCGACTCCCATGTTTGCCTATCCATGATCAGCAGGCGATTGTCTCAGGGTATGGGGCGAAGAGATCCAGAAGCTCTCAGAGTCAGGAGGAGGTCGAATATCGAGTCGAGGTGGAGATTGTTAGGATTTATCATCTCGAGATTCGATCCATATTGAGTCCACAGTGAGGTCCACGATGAAAACGGAGTCCAACGAGACCAAAATCATCCCAAACGGAGTCCGGACGGAGAAGATACGTGCGAGAGAAGTCGGCACAAAATTTGGAGTGGCGGAGGACCGCCGGCGGTCGGCGGAGCGGCGGTGGTGCGGCCGCGGCCCAGGCCCTAGTGCACGAGCGCGCGGCCGGCCCAGGCCCAGCGCGCTGCGCTGGGAGCCCGTTGCCCAGTCCACCATGGATCGGGCGGTGCACAGCCGACCGCGTGGACCGCGTGGCATTTCCCACGCATTTCTCGGGGTCCACGGCATAGTTCCGTGGATCGATCGTGATCTGACGGCTCTGGTTGCTTTCGATCGAGATCCAACGGTCAGAAGGCTTGTTTGGGTGCTCTTAGGAGTTTGTTTCCTGTTCTAACTGGATTTTAACCTTTAAAGGCCTGATACGTGAACAGGTGGTGTGTGGCTTGATTTTGGTGTGCGGCGTTGTTTTATCAGGCATTGATCTGAGAAGAGCCCAAACCCATGGAGAGAGACGCGCATTGCTGAGAGGAGAAGGAGCAAGGAGGCTTCTGGACAGCGGACAGCAGTCGCTTCAGGAGTTCATGGGGGTCTTCCTAGAGAGAGAGCTTTTGTGAGGGAGAACTTCTTGTGAGGAAAAATTAGGTGTACGAGGGTTGAGGGTGAGATCTTCTCTTGTAATATTTCTTTTTCTCATAGTGAAGTTTGCATGTCCTGTGGAGGCGAGCCCTTTTTTGGCTGATCCACGTATTTGATTGTTTCTGTTTTATTCTTCTTTCTTCCTGCTGCATCGCGCAGTACCGAAAAGATCCTGGGAGGTTGTGTCCTGGCCAGACATCCACCCAATAGAATGAAACTCTTCCAACCAAACATCTGGAATGGAAGTCATTCATTCCTATTCCCATTCTAGAGTCCAACTTCCCCCAGCCAAACATGCCCTAAGTGTAGAGCTTGGCTTGTTGGTAGTTCAATAAGCTGAATTCCAGCAAAATTTTGAGCCAAGCATAAATTGGCTTATGAACAGCTGGCTCATTCAAAGCCCTAGTTGTGGATTCATCTTGAGGACTGTTTGAGCAAAAATGCGTTAGATGACATGCACTCTTCATATACTTTGGCCTTGATAAGAGGCCTTTGTATAAGCATTCAGCTAGCATATAGGATTATTGTCAATTAGAGGAGATCATCTCTTGGTCATATTCTATTCAAAGATGGAATATTGACAACTCTTGTTTTCGGCAGATTGAATTGGTAGATGTCCCTTATTTATAGGAAAGGTGGTTTCCTGCCAATCAACTGACCGGTCAAGACAGTTGTATAGGGATATCTGGATGCTAATACTCCTGTTTCTCCATCCCATGTTTTGATTCCACTTATTTTAGTATTTTTCCTGATACCGGAGGCCATGACCCTTGCTCTTCACAATCACGTGCATAGCATGTGCAAAGGTCTAATGTGATGTACTTGGTAGTCTGGCCGTGGCTGTGAACTTAAGTTCCTATGGTTGATCTGTGTGAGGCAAATTCTCTTTGTTGTTTGTATTTAAGCTTATTCTTATCTTGAAACTTCCATTTGCTTTAATTAAATTATTGATGCAATTGTTTACTTGTTTCATTATATGGTGTTTATGAAGCCCATCTTTACTTCAATGGCAGGTATGCATCTTGCAAACCATAAGCGAAGAAAATTCCAAAATGTGGACCAAAGTTCCTCTTGCAAGCCTGAGAGTGCGAGCTTATATTCACCCAAACTTTTGAAAGGAATGGATGATAGGAAGTATGGGAGTGTGACCAAAGAATATGAAACTCTTCATGCTCAGCGGGTTCAAATGATTAATTTCTACAAGCTCAGCAGTGTCCACTTGGTAATCCCTGTTCAAGTCCAGGACTCAAGTCTTCTCAGTCTGTCTCAATTGCTTGCTTTAATCCATCAAGTGAGTGTGTTGAAGGTAATTCTGATTCTTCCATGTCTCAGCATGTAATTGATTTGGATATTTGGGATGATGTCTGTGTTGCTGATCCTACGATTGATCATGTCTCAGCACATTCTTCTGATAATTGTGGTGCCACAATGCAAAAGAAATGCGACACATTACAAGTGGTAGCTCATATCTTTGCCCCAAAACCAAGAACATAAGGATAAGACGTCGGTGATAATTATTGATTCTGATGACGAAGATGGAGTTTGCCGGAAAGGTACCAAGAATTCTTGCATTTCTGAATGTCAGGTCCACGAGTTTCAAGCATGGCTATCATCAGAATTACATTTATGTTTGAGGCAAGCTGGCTTATTAGCATGGGATGGTCATTCTAATCAGCCAGCAGCCAGTGAGCGGAAAAATGTCAAATTTGCCCATGATTTTGCTGCTACAGGCAAAGTGCCACCTTCTGTTCAGTATGAGGCAGTTGTCTTAAGCAAAGTGATGGAGAAGCAGCCAATTCAAGATCTTGAAGTGAGTTTATTCTTTTTTTTCCTTCTTTTTTATTTTTTAAACTTTTTTCAATAATTTGAGTGCTGTTGTTCCCTGTTATTGATTTTCTGTCTGCTTCAAACAATCTCAGACCACTGCTATGGCATTGTTACTTAGAATGGCTAAAGAAGAGAACTAAATCATAGGTTCTGTAAGATCAATTTTACGGTTCATTGCATTGGTGGGAGACAGTTTTGTTAACTAAATAATTGCTGTCTGAGCACAACATTGTAGAAAGGTAAGTGAGAGCGTTAAAATATTTTTTGAATATCCTGAAAAAAAGTAATCCAAAATATTCTTTTAAATAAATTCCTATTTGAATGAGCTGAACTGAATGCAGGAGACATAATGATTCTATATTTTGGCCTTTTCTTTTAATTTTTTTCTTCTAAATTGATCGCTGGAAATTGATGTTACTCACGTTCTTTTGACAAATTCATGCTAAACACTGAGAGTTGGATGCTGATAATGCTATTTGTTAATACTTAAAAAGCAGATGAATTTTCCATTGATCAAGAGGGTCAGTGTTTCCGGGAATATGGATGCTCATAGTTTGATGCATGAGAAACCTACATATATGTATGATATATAGTATATACATTATATATGTATGCATATATATATGTACATATGATAGTATATAATTAGAATGGAAACATATACTATTAAAATTTGATTTATTTAAATTCATATAGAATTTCCTTACCTGTATTCTTGTTCAAAGTTCTGGATAAGGCCAAGTTCATATGTTCAAAGCCTCTCTTGCGTTTTGTTGTTTGGTTCCTGATTTTTTGATGGCATGGATTTACTGCTATATAAACTTGAACTGGACAGTACTTTCAGCAGACTTCAATTTGGGTCATAGGTTGCTTTGAGGAGCCTTCAATGGGATCATGGATGCCTAGGGGCTGAGCAGTCATTGATTGCTTGGTGCAGCATGCCTTTCTAGTTCATGGTGTTAAATAATCAGATCATTTTTCTGGATATCGAATCCTTTATTCTTGAATTGCAACTATAATTTCTTTCTCTGCATATGTAACTTTGTTCAATTATGTCATGGTATTTTGCATTGAAGCTTCCAATCACATTGCAAAGGCTTGATTAACATGGATTCTAAGCTAACTTGTTTCAGCACCTTCAACTGGCCTCTGGGAACAGGCTGGCTCCAATATCTCAACCTGTTTAGTAATTAATATGGGTCCCAATAAGGAACATACACTAGTTATGAATCACTCCTCCTAGGAGCTAATATTGAGCAAATTGAGGCAGAAATATACTGATTCCTGGCCTCTGTTATTAGTTCTGCTGCACCTTCTAAATGGATGAGTCAAAATCAGAATCACTATCTCTTCTTCAATAAATAATGTATGTTGTACATCCATATAGCTAGTGAAGTTAAGTAGCTTCATCCTGCGCTCAGAAGTTTCAGCCCTTGAAGGTTTAAACTTTAAAGGGATATGTTTGGGTTTATTCACAGTAATGCCCGCCTAAATAGGAAAGGAGGGTGATGTTGAGTAACAGGGAAGGAGATAAGGGAAGAATAACCATGATAATGTGCTTGCCACCCTCAAGGAATTCTCAAAGGGGATAAGGGAAAGCTAGGTTTAGAAGAAATGTCTTGTAAAATTTTATTCAAAAACCACTTGAGTTCACTCTTACAATGCAGCCTTATTTATAGGCATAGGTGTGGGACATGTCCCCCATCTCTACACATGCACTTAATGAATAAGAAATAAATCAGTCCATGACTAAAGGGTGACTGCATTAGAAAAGACAGGTTCTATAAAATACTAAAAGATAAAAGACTACACAAGGTACTAAACTTTCTTTTTTTTTGTCAAGAACTAGAGGCTTTTAGTCAAACATTATTTGTCTATTCATAATGACCAAGGGAACTTAGAAGTCAATTAATCCATATTAGCAGCCCAATAATAAATTGGAGATGGGTTGGACTAGTTTTACTGGACACATGCAGTGTCATCAATTCCCCATCTTGAACCATTTGTTCAAGCATGATCAGGTGATTTGTAAGTAATGCTTGGTCTTTTGGGTGAAAAAACCAATTAGGTTGGATTTTCTCTATCGTGCAATACCTGGGCCATGTATGATGCATTAAGTAGCAATTCTCAACTTTCAATTCTTATTGCTGCCTGGGAATTTTGAAATTTGCCAAGCAAGGCTCTCAAAACCGACCCAAACTATTTGGTTCAGGATGTGTCATACCGAATCGGTGCAGAACTCAGTTGGTAAGGGGGGTTGGGTTCGGGACTCAGTAGGAACTGATCAAAATTGATTCGAATTGAGTGAAACTGTTTGGTTCCACTCAGTTCAGATTAGTATCTGTCTGTTGTGAGCTAACTAGGAAGCACAGATACGATTCGGGATGCAGGTACGGTATGATATGGATACGGAGATACACAAATTTTAAAATATAGGATACGATAAGGCTGGGATACGGTATATTAAAAATATAAATTAATATAATATTAATATAGAAGCATAAATACTCAAGATAAATTTAACATATAAACACAAATCATAAGTTCATAGCTTAAGAGCACCTATGTTTGAAAAGTAAGCATCATTAATGCACAGTCATTACAAGCAAAAATACCAACCGTTTAATGGAAAATTTAGTATCCATTTTAAGCATCATTAAGCCATATCCTAGCCATTTTAATGTTTCATTAATGGCAAAATTCTATCCTAACTGTATCAAGCCGTACCCAGCCATATCTGATGCCGGAAAAAAAATCAGAAAATAGAAGAAAAACAGCCGGACACGCTGTGGGTACATATCACACCATGTCCCTGGCGTTTCGTATCGGATATGTGTCCGACGTGGGTACAGCAGCCCTTTTGCCGTATCCGTGCTTCCTAGTGAGCTAATAATTGAATAGGTAGAGAAGAAAGGGCCTTCTTGACCGCTTTCTCCTTGCCATCTGTCAGAAGACTTGGGAGTGTGGGCGAGTGAGGAAAGAAAGGATTTTGTAGGTTACAGCTCAGACCAAAGAAGAAATTTTAAAACTTCTTCCCTCTAGTCTCTCCATTTTTTTCCTTTAAGGCGTAAAGTTGGCCAAAAATTGCTAAAACAAGGTAAGATCATGCACATTTTTTTTAAAGTTTGACATGATTTCATGCTACATTGTAGATTTAAGGGTGATCTATGCTTTGAAAAGAATTATGACTTTTGGTTGATTACGTAATTTATAGATTAAAAACATATATTTTGAATAAAAATCATAATTAAATAATAATTTTGAAAAGATTGATAGCATGTTTTGGGCATGCATATTACTTATTGTATTTTTTGGGTAGCAATTTGGCAAACTTGGGCATTGTTATAGCTACTGAAATCTTCACCCAAATTCAAATTAATTATTAAAAATATGTGGTGACTAAGAAAACATATGCAACACCCTTGGTACACTTCTAAATTAATATGCATTAAAATTAATTTTGTAGATATTTATAATTAAATATTATTTTATATAATAATTTAAAATAATTAATATAAAATATTAAAATTTATTAAAATATAAAATATTAAAATTTTATTAAATAAAAATATTAAAATTTATTATGTATATATAATTTACAAATATTCTCTGAAACACTTCAGCCTTTTTTTGCATTAAATTGTAATTTATCAACCTTTTCAATATTTAATAACATAAAAATTATTAATACAACTAAAATAAGAAAATATGGCAATGCTTATTGATAATTGGGACAGTTTTAGGATAATATGCATATTTTTATTATTTATAAATTACTATATATTAAGTGAAATTAAATTATAAAAGTCATTGATATGTCTAAAATATACTTTTAAATTTTAAAAGTGTAGATCCACTTTATATAATTCATGGTAATGAACGAGGCCATTTATGATGTATGCAGTTTAAACTTGCAGAAATGGATTTAAGAAGAAAAAGAAGGATAAGAAATGAAGATGCTGACTTTGGTTGAGAGCATGGTGGAATGATCTTGGGCTGGCACCAGTAAAGATGCACTTAGTGCAATGTAGAGTCTAGAGTGGAGGAAGAGTGGGGTGGTGAAATTGAAGCAATATTTGGTTCTTGGTTACTCTAATATGGCTGCATGCAAGATTGTCCACAAAGAGGTTTGATAATTGATGAAGTACTTTAATGAGTTCAGAGAGAGCAAGAAAGTGCAAAAAAACAAGCATATATTAATCATGAGGTAGTTGATCCACCATCATATCACTCTAGGGATCCACAAGATTGAAGCATTAGATCCAACAAACATGGAGGAGGCCCCAGGCTGCCATATGGGATGGGTTAAATAATTAATGGCAGAGAGAGGAGGTTGCCTGGTATCAGGCATAGTTTGGGCCCTTATAGTATAGGGATCAGGGTTCACTGAACTGATTGGTTCGGGTGTGCCGAACTGTACCGACAGCCTACTAGGACAATTCCAGCATTCGAAATGAGAAATCGATGAGGTGGAAAGGGAGAAGGAAAGAGAGGAAGAGAGAGAGAGAATGAGGAGGGAAGGAAGGGGAGAGGGAGAGAGGGCCTCTGGAGGCCATCGGAGGATAGTTGAGCTCGTTGCACCCCTGTTGAGCTTGGTGGGAGCGAGATGAGAGTGGAGGGAGGGAAGAAGGAGAGGGAGAGAAGATCGCCGGAGAAGTTCAGAGGCTTCTGGAGGGTCGATGAGGCCACCACACTGCTGTCGAGGCTGGTGAATGCTGGAGGAGGAGCAATCCAGTTGCCAACTTGAATCGAAAATCCTCCATAAAAAGAAAAATCAAAGAAGTTGGCAACACAGTTATCGACTTTGCCCGATAAATCTAAAAAAATACGAAATAGGAGTCGAAATCTTTGTTTCGATCAGGAGGATGGAGCCTTTCCTCTGGCCTTCATTGGCCTCGGTGATGGTGTAATGGCCTCGCGGCCTCACCGGCCGTCCGAAGGTCTCCGACAACCTTTTCTCCCTCTCCCTCTCCCTCTCCCTCTCTTCTCCTTTTGTGCTTCTCTGGTTTCTATCAAGCTCGATAGTAGCAGAGCGAGCTTGGCTCCCTTCGGAGGCCTCTCTTCCTCTCCTTTTGTCCTCTCCCTCTCTCTCTTCCTCTCCTGTTCCCCTCCATCCTTTCTCTATTATATTAGTTCGGGCCCAGTATAGAGCGGCACATGGGCCAAACCATACCGCGGGCCGGCTAGTCTGGACTTCGGTATTGACACAGCGAACCTTGATGGGGATGTTATGGTTTTGATTCTACTAGAAGAGATCCAGACTATAGGAGGAGTTGGTAAGTGAGAGAGGTTGTTGGTAAGGTGGTATTTGGATAGCATCTATTTTGGGGTTTATTGCAAGAAGGGAAAGAGGCCTAGAGATATACCAATAAGGGCTGCCATTTATTATAGATCCATATACCTTTCCCAAGAAAGACTCAAAATAGCAGAGGATTGCTTCCATGCTCGTCAAGGATAAGAAAAGGGATATGCGGAGAGCTATTGCTTCTCTATTTCATTATAGTCACATCCTTGGAAATGCCACATATAACACTCCTTACCTATTAGAAGCTCCACCTAGAAAGCTGGTCAAGGTGTTTATCCTCCAGGTTTGAGGGATATATATGGTGTGTTTTGATGATGACAAGGATGAGCTGGAGAGATGGATAGCCTCTTATTAGAGCAAGTTGGATACTTATAGTTTGATATTGATGTGTGATGATTAGAAGGCCTTAGCTGGTGAAACATCATCAATTTTTTGACATATTATGACGAAAAGACATTCTATTATAAGTCGGTTGATGTTTCTAATTAGATGCATGGTGCCCGATATATCTTGAGTTGTCGGAGTAAGTCATTGATCATATAGAGGAGCGACATTGTGTAGGTGGTTACTGGTAATGGATCACAGCCATTAGGATTTTCTGATGATTAGAAGGTTAGACATTTTCTGAACTTCATGTGCCTCCCATGACATAGACCTGATACTTATGGACAATCAATATCTGCAAGGTGAAGCATGTGGTCGAGACAACCCAAGCCATCACTAAGTTCATTTACAACCACACATGTTGAGGAAGCACGCGAGGATTGAGATATTGAGGCTAGCGGTTATCCACTTTGCATGAACTATATTGCACTCAATGGCCTCATTGAAAAGGTAGGCTCGTGCTAGATGTTCATGAGTGCAGAGTGATAGGGAATAGATATGCTCATCATGGCATGGAAGGGAGGCATGTGCAAAGTTTAATGACAAGCCAACCATTCTAGAAGTAGGTTGAGAGTAGATAGGGCACTGGCATCCATGTATTGAGTGCTTAGGGCTATGGATAGTGAAAGGTGCTTAGGGTTTGTGTATCATATGATGATGATTGCTAGGGCCAAGATTAGGCAGGCGGTTGTGAAGCATGTTGATGAGCATATTATTATCATTGAGGAGAGGTGGGATTGCCAAATGGGCAAGAAAGTGTATCTAGCAGGTAATCCATGTACAATCCTTAATACTTGCCTATTTATAAAATATCATGCAATCCATTGTTTGCTAATTAAATCTATTGCATGTCTTGGTAGCCTATTACCACCATCCAGGGTTCCAATATACCATCTTGTGGAATAGACTTGGATGAGGAAATATTGACTGCCTTGCACAATGTTGTTTACAAGGCGGAACCTGATGCTACCATTACTACCAGTAGGAGGAGATAAATCAAATTTAGGAGTGGCAATCAGGTAAGGTTGGACCAGATGCAGGTCAGGTTGGATCCAAGTTAGGTAAAAAATTTGTCAACCTGAACCCGACCTATATATTAAACAGTCAGAAGTTCAGACCTGAACTTGACCATTTTATTAAAGAGTTAATCCAACCTGACCTACAATGGGTTGTATCGAGTTAAACGGTTAAGCATTGCCCAACCTAGTTAAATTAATGGGAATAATTACTTGTCAAATCAAGCAAAGGTATGATTCTACTTGTGGTGTGCTTCATAGACTACAGCTTCTAGGGAGGGCTCTCACAGCTTTGTTGAGAAGGTAGCTATTGAAAGTAGAGTAAATATGAATGTAGATACTTTTGGATATTGACTTTAATTGATCTAATGTTTTATGATAAATGATATCTAATGTATAGTTTACATGATTGCATTTGCAGCTGAATGGTGGTTCCATTTTAAGTTGTCATCCAAAAATCTTAGAAGTTTTGTAATCTAGATCCTCTCACAATTCTCCTCTAATGGCTATGAGCGTAACTAGTCAACCTTCCACTTGATGCAAAACAAAAGAGGAACCACTTGATGTAGAAGAAATCAAATGACTTAGTATACATGCACTACAATCTAGCTTAGATTGAAGTGCAGTCATGAGGAGGAATTGAAATATAATGATCCACTTTATAATTACTTTGTATGACAATGAGGATCCCATGCATGCTTGGCTTGAGGGCCAACAAACAAAGTCAGAGCTTGATGAGTCAGGATTGCCTCTCATACCATTTAGTATCATAACAAAGGAGGAGGTGAACATGGAGCAATGGGCAAAGCGATGTTTAATAACAACAGCAACTATAGAGATTAGGGGGAGACTTTCATGATTGCAAGGCTCTATGTTTGAAACCTCCATCTAGAGATATAATAGGGAGATGTTGAGCAGAGCTCACCATACACTCAATCCGGTTAGGGAGGTAGGGCCAGTCAAGGTGGTGGGCCTAGTAAGCCACCTAACAAAGCTAGTCAGCTAGGAGTAGCCAAGGAAAGAAGGAAATTTGTTATAGTATCAAGAAAGAGAAAGGAAAGAAAGCTGTAGATTCATTGGAGAGGGTTGATGTGGAGCTTGTTGGTTTATATTCTGAGACCAATGAATCCTCCAATGATTGGTTCCTAGATCATGCCACAGTGTGAGCAATGATGCTAATGATAGTTTGATCTTTGATGATGCATTTGGTGGCAAGGGAGGTAGTAGTGTATACGGTGGGTGCATATAACTTGCAGATAGTCTAATTCCATTTACTATCAACTCTTGTTTCACTCATGCCATGCAACATGTGGATCATAGTGCATTTTGTAAAGTTCGCAAGGATGTGATAGCATACAGGAGATGAGCCCCTTGAAGTGGTTTAAGATTTGACACTGTTGTA
Source organism: Elaeis oleifera (assembly GCA_000441515.1). Classification (NCBI taxonomy): domain Eukaryota; kingdom Viridiplantae; phylum Streptophyta; class Magnoliopsida; order Arecales; family Arecaceae; genus Elaeis; species Elaeis oleifera. The sequence goes on along the minus strand of KE505209.1, from coordinate 335,741 downwards.
GCTGATGATATACTAGTGGAGTATTCCTTGGACTTCTTTAGATCATCATCATAATTGGATTCTATTTTGCATAGCTAGCATACGATCCATAGGCATATCCTTCATTTGAGGCATATATATATATATATACATATATATATATATATATACATACATATATATATATATACATGTATTATATATATATATATACATAATATATATATATA